>OZ022240.1:16722216-16977216 GCA_963978895.1 Erpobdella octoculata | reverse complement strand
TGGCCAGAAATGCCACGAATGGTGCCAGTTCATTGGAATATTGTTTTATTATCCATGTTGGCACTGGGTCCAAGAAACAGTTTTTGTTAGGTGAAGCCCTGATGAGACGAATGATGTAGTTAGCATTCACAGGCCTGAATTCCAGCAGCGAGCTGGAACAGCCTCCAGCACAATAGAGCGTACAAGAAGCAAACGAAGTAGACTGGCGAACACTCTCGGTCTTCTCTAAAAACGCCTTCAAGAAATCACTCGCCGCAAAATCATTGGGAGGGGCTGAATAGCCACAGTCTTCGCCGAGCACCGCAGATAATGTTCTCCAGAGCTTTGCAGGATTACTTTGACTATCATCGATTTTTCCTCTCCAGTAAGAATTTTGTTTCTGCCTAAAAAGGCCGTAAGACGCCCGTACCTGGCTCATCCACAGAGTGCGATCATCCGGGTCTCGAGTCCGCTTGTAGCGCCGCTCCAACAGTCTTGATTTCCGTTTCGAGGCTGTGCAATCACGATCAAACCACGGCGTAAGAGGCTGAAGGCGCCGTCTAGCAGCACGGGAGGAAGCATTTTGATCAAGAAGCGGCGATAAGGTAATGTCATAGAGCTCCTGGGCCTGATCAATACACATATCCTCATAGACCACCGGATTGCACAGGAGGCTGCTACGTAAGTCGGACCAAAATCGCTCAGAGTCGAAACTCCTCCAAGCACGAGTATTAATCTCGACAAACCAAGCTGGAGGAAGTCGGATCGGAACCTAGAAACGCACAAGAGAATGATCGGAGACCTGCGTCAGATCAACGACGACAGACCGAGATGGAAGATCAGATCTAGTAATAACCAAATCAAGAGTATTACCCTGCGTGTGCGTAGGGCCGGTAACAGACTGCACGAAGCCAAATGAACTTATGAGATCCAACAGACGAACAGAGTGTGGATCGAGAGTAATGTTGACCTTGACATTCAGATCTCCAGTAATAATGACCTGGCAATTGTACGTCGCCGATGCTTCAAAAATATTTCCTAGTTCTATGAAAAACAGATTACTCGCGGGGATGCTTCCAGGACGGTGTATCAAAACAAAGATGAAACTCCTTTTAACGGATGAGAACTTTGTAGTTAGGATCTCAAATGTAATTGGCGTCAATCCCAAAGCGAGTGGCTTAGCCGAGAGTGTGTCCTTGTATTTTTTTTTTATTATTTTTTTTTATCTAAAACAAAACAAGAGTCTTGCACTAAGAATGCCATTAACAATATGTCAAATTAAAAAAGTGTTTTTTGCCCTGCGGAGTAATTTTTCTTTTTGTCCCTCTGATGAGAGTGTAAGTCTCATCGGTCTTGGCTTCAGACCGACGTTGTCAGTTCGTCTGCCAAGCCTAACCATGTCAATAACCGATGACATGTCACAATTCAATGCAAGAAACAAATTTGTCAGCCTGTCATTGTCTTCATCATTCTGACCTCCAGCACCTCCATCAGCATATTCAGGCAGTCCATGTATGACGACATTACATCTTCGCCTACCAATCTCCTCTTGCTCTCTCTGATCTTCCACAATAACTTTGGTTTGCAACTGCAGTGCTGTCTGTGCCGATATGATATCTTCTTTGACCTGGGTCATTCCGGACTTTACCTCGCCGGAAAACAAATCGGTCCATTTTCTATCTTCTTTGTTCATAATTTTTTCTTCGGTCTCAACTGGTTTTGAGCTGATAGAACTTATGAGTTCTAACTTATTTTCTTCGACTCTCTTTTCTCATTGTTCTATACGGCTTCCGAAGACAATTATTTCTTTTTACAAATCTTGAATAGCAGCAGTACTTCTGGTAAGTTCAGTTTTGAAGTCAGAATAGATTTAACTGTGTCATCTTCAATTATGTCCACCTTTCTCTGTATCTTCGAAATGACCGATAGTAACCTCTTGGCTCCACGACGACATTCTTTACAAAACCAGAATAGTTCTTTACTGTGGAGAGTCAGTGCATTGGAAATGACCTCAGTGACACCGTGGCATTTGCAATGGAACCGTGTATCACAGAGACCACACAAAACGCCATTGTCTAAGTCCGAGAATGATTTCGAGCAGTGACCACATTTTTTTCGCTATTTCATGTTCTGTCATCTTTTTCTTGTCTTGGCTCAGACCTGCTTTCTTTTTCTTTTTCAGTTCTGATTTTTGGTGGCATCTTCCCAAACTTTTTAGTCGTAGAGACAATGCGACCTCACCAGAGCTTCAGACAATAGGCAAAAAATAACTTATTATCGCTCTCAAAACCGAGGAGACTCTTTATTAATTTCACAAAACAAAACAAACGAATGGATAGGTACTGGATGGTTTTTTGAATTGATGACTAAATCATGGAATGTTTTAAATGTAAACCATCTTTCAAACGAGAGAAAAAGAAACTACCATATGGATCGTGCAAAATCTTGCAGGGAGTGGAAGTTGGACTTTTTGAAAGAATTTGATGATTTTCTTCAAGTTTGGAAAAAATCTAAAACATTGGGCTTGAGTCGAGAAACATTTTTAGTGTATTAATTTATTTGTTTATTTATTTGTTTAACCAAAAAGAGGGTCACAAATGACCACTAACACAAATTGGAGAACGAAAACATTAAAGTGATGAGCATTAGTTAGGAATAGCAAAATAATTTAACCACCATGCATAGATGAAATATATATAATACAATTAAATTATAGAAACTTCTTCAAATCGGCATTAGAAACGCAGGACTTAAAACGACTATGAGTTGTGGAGTTAACAATATGTGGAGCTAAGGAGTTCCAAGGTTTCACGACCCGGCTGGTGAAGAAAGGGAGCCTGTGAGTGGTGGATCATTTTTCTTGGCGTAGACGAAGGGTGTGATCACAAGTGTAAGACAGCAGGAAATTGAGGAATTCAGGGATGATGCAATGAGTGAAACTATATAGTATTTTATGACAAAGGCATAAATCGTGGATAAGTCGTCGATGTTCCAGTGTCTTTAAACCAAGTTTTCGAAGTCTTATCATATAAGGTAGAGTTCGTAATCCTGGTATGGCCCTTGTGAAAAATCTTTGAACTAGATCCATCTTTGTTATAATCTGCTTGTTATGTGGGCTCCAGACCGGAGAACAATATTCAAGAATTGGACGAACATATGTGCAATACGCTTTGGTCAATATTCGCTTGTCCCTTGAACGAAAGCATTTGAGGAGTAGGCGTGTTCTAACAAAGGCCATGTGAATGATTTGGTTGATATGGGCTTTGAAGTTGAGTTCACTGTCGACGATGACACCTAGGTCGCGTACATTGTGGAGGATATGGGTCGTGAACAGATTGAGTATTTGTTGGGCATAATGCTGCTCCTCGTTGGTTTGATGGAAACTTGGAGGCATTTGTCTGGGGCCAATTGTAATTGCCATTTTTTGCTCCATAACACTAACTTGTCAATAGCAGTTTTAAGGGAAGAACTGTGAGGGGATGATGATGATGAGTAAAGCTTGATATCGTCTGCGAATAGTTTGTATTTTACAGTGTTGTCTGTAAATGCGTCTACAACATTGTTTATGTAAACAAGGAAAAGCGTAGGCCCAAGCACACTCCCTTGAGGTACACCACTTGTCACATATCTACTGTGGGATAATTGGTGATTCACCTTGACAGCCTGAACCCGGTTCTACAAAAACTTCATTATCCACAAGAACAGGTTGCCTGAAATTCCGTAAGCTTGAAGTTTTGTCAGTAATTTAGGGTGGGGCACTGATTCAAAAGCTTTTTTGAGGTCGAAATATATAATATCAATACCCTGATGGTCTTGCTTTGAGATTGACCAGTCCACTAGTACACTCAATCAGATTTGAACATGTAGACCTTGAATTCAGAAAACCGTGTTGACTGGGAGACATGAGGTTGTTTGTCTGAAGGTAATTGAGGATGTTTTTATTATCTGCTCCATTGCACGACAACAAGAAGATGTTAGCGATATTGGTCTGTAATTCCCTTGATCGGATGTAGAACCTTTTTTGTGAATTGGAGCAATATAAGCTGATCTCCAATCAAGGAGTATTTCATGCGTATTGAAAGAGAAGTTGAAAATATGGCAGAGTGGTACGGAAAGTCCAGCAGCACAATTTCTGAATAGGCTATTTGAAATACCATCAGGTCCAGATGATGAAGAAGGTTTGAGATTTCGATGTGTCTGATAAATACGATCAGGAGTAAAAATGATTTATTCAAGTTTGTTGTTGGTTCGAGAAGACAAGATACAATTTGAGCCATCATCGACCGTTAATACACTGCAAAAATAATTGTTGAAAATGTTAGCAATCTCAGTTGGATCAGAGGTGAATGTTCCATCCTGACTTTTAATCTCCTGTATTGGATTATGTGTCGATAACTTTCTGTTGACAAATCGATAGAAACGACCAGTATCCCAGCTGAGACAAGTAAACTTTCCTGTGATTTATGGTAGTTTTTTATACTCCTCCTGAGGTTTCTTGAAAATTGCCTGTAGATATTTTTGCTTTCGATCCTCCCATTTGAACGCAATTTGTGGAAGGCCTGCAGCTTAAGTTTCTGAGCCTGAACGATGAATGTAGGGTATGATGACTTTTTACTTTTGTGGTTTTGATAGGTCGGTCATGTCTTGGAGCAACACTCTGGATAGCATTGGTGACAATGTTGAGAAAATGTTTCCAGCAGTCATCAACCGAGAAGCAGTATTGAAACACGTCATCCCATCTGATTTCACAAAAATTGTTATTTAGGTTTCTATAGGAGGATTTGGTTAGGTGTTGATAATTTTGGCCGTGGAGCATAATTGGATGTCTGGGAAAGTTGGGTTTGAACACTAGAGTGTTGTGGTCGCTTTGAGCAATTGGGGGCATCATTTGAATCTGTGATATAAAGCAAGCATCGTTCGAGAGAAGCAGATCAAGTATATTTGATTGACGAGTTGGAGATTCAACATATTGATGTAGTCCCATTTCATCTATAAAACTAGTAAATAAATCATAGACCTTGTTATTGGGATGAGAATAGTTTTTCCAGTTCATTTCAGGAAGATTGAAGTCACCCATAATGCATACTAACTTTGTATCATTGCATAAGTGAGTGAGACATTGGATGCTCTTGAGAGTGTAATCCACAGATTCAGAATTAAATCCTCCTGGTCTGTAGTAAATTATAACTCTGCATATTGAGCTATCAGTGTAAATGTCGACACAAACAATTTCTATATGGTTATATTCAGATGGAATTGAGACCTGTCTAACGTTGACTCTTTTCTTAGCAATCAAAGCCACACCACCACCACGAGATCCCCTGTCATAACGAAAAGCTTGGTAATCTTTAGGAAGAAATAGGCGTCCGGTTCGTTATTCAACCAAGTTTCGGTTAAAGCAGAAATCTCTAAATCATGAATTTCTAAAAATAAAACAAATTTTTCTCGTTTATTTACAATACTTCTGATGTTCGTAAGTGCCCAGACCCTCGGTTCATACCCGAAAGGGCTGAATGTTGGATTGGACCAGAACTGAAGAAGGCTTCCCTGTTTCCTGGGCCGTCTTAGATCTCTTTTCACATCTCAGTTAAGCAGCTTCGGCCTCTCTAGGAGTTAGATTTATAAACACTTTCCTGATAAAAGGATCGGTCGACAGTCGGAGGACCCGAGACGAGGAAATTAGATCAGACACTGCTTCAGAATTTGTTAGAGTGACACAGAGTCTGGTATTTGCAGGTTCCTTTCCAAGTCGGCGAACGTTGTCGACAGCAGGATTGATGGTGAGGTTTAGCTCAATAAAATCTTGAATGAGCCTATCATCGTTAATTGAAGACTGAGGTGGCAAACCGGAGATTATGACGTTTTTGGAACGTTTGGTTTTCTCAAATTTTTCTTTCTCAATATCCCACATGACATTTTTGATAGATGATAAATCCATGCTTGGAGGGCGGGCTGGAATAGCCCGCTCGAGCGCCTCAAGTCTGGTCATGATGACTTTCGTCATCTAGTTGAGGGTTTCAGACATGGTTTTGGTGATTTGAGAGACCAATATTTGCATCATGTTTGAAAATGTCTCCATCATTTTACTCATGTGATCGTTTAGTTGCTTCATTAGTAAATTTGAGTTTTCGTTTGCTTGTTTCATGACCGAACTTAAAATGAGTTTGAGAGAATCCGCTGTAAGTGACTTTGCCATGCTTAGTAAACAATTATAAACGTAATGTCTAAAACTATAGAACAGATTAAACCACTATTTATCGAAGCAAAGTATTTAGAACAAGATTAATTGCAGTTTTCAAGCCAGACATGTTCAGCAACTGCTGACTGTTGCAATTATTTATTGAGTACAATGGACTTCAAGTTTATTCTCCTCGGTCATTTCCAGTCTGATCCGATTGAATCACGATTTGGGTAGATTCGTCAAATGGCAAGAGGAAATTTTATTTTTATAAGACAAGTGGTGAAAAGTGACACAAAAATAAGAATGATATCACTGCAAAACATAAAGAACTTTTTATAAAAATAGTTGACAGATTGCTAGTGGATGATTCTTTTTTGATAGAAAAAAACTTCTGTGCAGCTAATCACATTCTTAAAGAATTTATAAGTTCCAAGTTTTTGAACTGCATATCAAAAAACTATGTGAAAGAATTGAATGAGAAAAATGAAAACTGCAGCAAGAAAAGAAAATTAGATAAACTTGTTAAATAAACATGACTTTCCAAATGAATACTAATTAATATTTTGTGTGTATGTGTGTTTAAACATGTTTCAGATACTATTAAGTTTAAAAAAGAAAAAAAGAGAAAAAGAAGGTAAACACAAAGTTGTATTTCTATTTTTTTACCACGTTGTTCTTAACTTCCTTTCTTGTCTGGTTGTCCGCAATATCTCGATGGAGGCATTCATTAGTTTTACTCAAACTAACTATCTGCATAGACCCGCTTTTTGGAATATAATTATAAAAGGCGCCCCACGTTTGAAGTTTTAAAAATTATGGCTTGTTCGTTGTTCGTTATACGAATGTCCAAAATTAATGCATGCCTACATCAAAATATTTCTAACACAACCCAGAAAATTTTATTTTCTTTTTTAGTTCACAAAAACGTGGTATTTTAAAAATCTTTTTTTATTTGGTTTTACTGAATAAAAAATTCAAGATATCCTACAACGAGTTGCATAACGCCAGTTATCAAAATTTTGAAAAACTAGAAAAATGTGTGGGTCCCCCCCTTTTAAAAAAATCCTGGATCCCCCGCTGCTAATAATGGGTTTTCAAAGTGGTTTGAAAATGTTATTTGGTTATTTTAGTCTCTGGGACAGTAGGAACACTGATTCACAGTTTTAGCATGTAGTATAAAAAAAGGAGAGCACTCTCCCGTGAGTTTTGTGAAACCATCATGAAGATTCTTGCTTGGTGGCGCTAAAAACACTAGCGCCTTACTTGACAAAGCATGCATACTGTATAGCTGACCAAAATCTCATATTTACATTGAAAAAACTTTATTTTGACAATAACTTAACATTGTACAATAATCAACAAATAACAAAGCATCTATTAACATTTTCATTTATTTATTTAAAATATAATAAAAATTTACGGTATACAATAAACTATCTCTTTACATTTTGGACATTTTGGCAAACCCCTTCCTTTTTCTTTTTTTTTCTCACACATTTCTTGAATTTTGAGCTTATTTAGTTGTGTAAAGCAATTTAACAAATAATCATAAATGAAATTTGTAGTGAAAGTGATGCGGTATTCGTCGCAGCCAACCAGAGGCAATTCCTAAGCTGTAATCAAGTACAGGACATTCTCGAAAGCATCGTTTACGAAAAACTTGCCTCGTTGAACCGCTAATTGTATAACGTCCTCCTCAACCTGTTTAATTAATCTAAACATGTTGGTAGAAGCAAATGTAAGTCCTCCTTTGTTCTTTAAATCAGTGAAATTATCGGCAGTAAAATTGAGAGGCAGCAACTTTGGGTCGACGTCTACTGATGTAACGCACTCCGAGCAGGTATGATTATGACGGGCGGATGCGATCCACATCTTCCTCACCATGTACGTCGTCATGTGATAGATGATTGCATTAAGTACAAAAGATTCACTGCAATAATCTTTGTCGTCATCTTCCATGGCTATTTTGAGAGCTTCTCTCAATATCTGTATCATTTCTTCTTTGGCTTCATCCCGCTTCTTTACCATTTCATTTTTCTCTGTTTTCAGCATATTTTTATATGATGCCAGAAGCTCAGGCATTTCTTCATTATCAACAATGCTACCTCGCAACACATGACGGGTTTGGTAGTACATTGAAAAAAGTCGGTTGAGCTGGAGAAATGACGTCAAAGTAGGGCTGTCACTGTCACCTCCGGAAGTCCGGATGATGCCAAAATATTGCTGTAAAACAGAGATCATTAGTGAAAAACATATTTTATGTATGAATGAAAACGGCGAACATACTTCTAAACAATCCTGGATCGTTTTTCCTTGCTGCCGTATCCACTGGTACATCCAACTATCCAGCATTTGACCATGTTTACGGCTTTAAATAACCAAAATAATCAGAAAAATAACTAAAACGGACGACAAATATGTTATCACATCAACAGAAGTAATAATTACCTAAAATGTTGACAGTTAATCCACTAAAAAGCTCACGATCGTCGATGAACTGTTCACTTCACAGCTGAAACGCAATCAAAATAATGAAAGTTTAGGGCCACCACTGTTTTTAACGCCGCCAAGCGACTATCTTCACTGACTGTTTCACGAAATCTATGTTTTTATTTGGGACGAGTGCTCTCCTCCTTTATACTCCATGGTTTTAGTTAGAAGGAAAAAATTAGAAAGGAGACATTAGCATTAGCGGACATTACAAAGGTGCTGATAGGTAACTACTAGGTACCTACACATCTAATTGCGGGGCTCAGAAATTAGTTTGCAGGAGCTCTCGACATAATACAACAAAAAAGTGTTTCAGAGTGTGAATATCTTACTGTGACAGTTTTGTTTTTGTTTATTTTGTCGGGAGTGTTTTGTCGTGAACGTTTTGTTGGGAACATTTTGTCTCTGAACGTTTTGTCGTGACACCGCGTTGTAGAGCGAACTGGTGGTGTGACAAAAAAAACATTATAAAAGCTTACCTATATGAACCTCCATCAACCAATACCGTCCAAATTGACTAAAGTCAGAAAAGTCGTTAATTCAAACAATTCAGTTTACATCAAAAAACATGGGCTAAAAATTTATGTGGTTATTTACTATAGACTTGATGCGTTGCCAATTGGACGCCAGCGGAGATTTCGTGAGGTACGGGTGGTACAGCAGAGCAGAATCTTCTACTTCTATGCCAGGGATCCCAGGCAAAATAACAGGCATCACGTAGGTAACTCCTTTGGGAAGTTGACTCTAATAGTTCAGGTTAATCAGGGGTATCATTTCAAATCTTTGCAGAAAAACGGACCATTGTTTATTAATAGTTAGTATATTTATTATATATTGTTTGTTGTTCAAAATAATAATTCCGAGAAAAGCTAAAAATCCTTATGACAGATCTTTGGGCCACTTGTCTCTACATCATTTACTTGTGACACACCCCCTCCACCTCGGTGCGTATGTAATATATGAATGGTCCTTTAATTATTATCAAGTGTTGATAGATCAGAATATTATAATATTAACATAAACAGATGTCTGCAAGAGTTAATATATTAAATTTGTGTTATGGCTGCATCCCCACAAATAATCAATTGATGAACAATTCTCATAATCCATCACAACAGAACACAATCGAAGATTCAAATCTCAGAGGAAGATTTTCACCTGCAAGCATACGCTACGCTCAACCTTCATTTGGTTGATGTTTTGTTCTTTTTGTAGTTTCACTACTAACCACGATAGTGTTGGACGTGCAATTTAAACCGTCTGTGCAAATGCTTCAAATGTAATGTGCCATCCTTCAACTGCGTTGTTAGTACAAGGAATGTCATCACAGACAGCTTGGTAGCAGTCCCAGATGTCATATGAAAAATGATCAAATCCCAGTTTATTGGCTTCAAGGGCAATTTGTATAGGTTTGGTTTGCAACGAATTGTCCGCACTGAATTACCCGTTTTTCAGCGACGAATTGTCATAGAACTATACAAAAGACCTAAAACATGAGCCAAAAGACTTTTGACAACTTAAGTACATGCTAAGCAAATCACTGAGAGGGTCTCAATCTAAAACATCACATTGATTAGATGTAAATTAATCGTTAAAAATTAGATTCTAAGAAAATGTAGGTAACATCTGTCAACAGTTTTTGTGCCTGAGAGCACAAAGAAAATGCAGGACCATACTAGCTAAATAGTAATTTGTTTTGAAGATTTTATCCTACATTGGGGTGACAATGACATGAATGCAGCTTGTCTTCCTGTAAGGTCGATGCAGGAAGTTCAAAATTTACCAAATCACATACTTAAGTAACAAAACATAACTCAATAAACTATAAATTTGTATTGTCTGTATAATAAAACTTGAAAAAAATTATGCAGCTTATTACGTAGCTAAAGATCTTTCATGCTTTTACAGTTTATGTAACTAATGAACACAATATTGTAAAAGCTAAATAACCAGTCTTATTCATGATTTAATAATTTAAAGTTAGCATAGCAGCACTCACAAAAAAACATTTAATTTTAAATATCATACCAATCTAGCAATATTTACAATCACAAATCTGCCCAACAGAATTCCAATTCTTGCACAGTATAAAATCAGTTAAATTTCATGCACAAAGTTTAAAAACTGAATCGGGTTAAACAAATCACACTAAAAATCGAATGTCGACTTACATGCAAGTTCAAACAAATAACCATAAAAATATGACTTCGAGCTGCACTACATAACCTATTATATCTATCTAGAAACAAAACCAGCCAGTAAAAAGTAAAAACACGTTATTTGATCCATGATCATCTTGTTTCAGTCAAAAGTGAAATGATAACAAATGAAGTGGTGATGATGAAGATAACTGAGAAAATTTGATGAGCTTCATACATACTAGCTGCCATCTGATGAACCAGATAGACCATGAAAATGACTGAGATGATAGAACGAGGACTTAAAAGATCACTGGGGTCGGTGTAATTGAGCACTGAACTGAGGTTGGAGACCAGTTCCCTGAGGTGCCGACGGTAGAACGGTAGTTGATGAGGTCTTCAACTTTTCTGTTGAATTCAGGAGTTTCGCAAAAGAGGCAAGAGTGTCTGGAAAACTTGGAGGAGTTACTGGAGTGTTAGTTGGTGTTGAAACCTGGAAAAAATAAAAAATTGAATGTAACCATTGCATGTTTTCTCTAGACCAAGCATCATGAATCGACTTGATACACATTTTAAATGAACATATTTACTAAATGAAATTGATTGTTTTATGGAGGAACAAAATATTCACATACCATCGATAAAAAACAAAATGTAAGTTTGTATAATGCAAGTCAGTCTTACTTGAAAGTGGCAAGCAGAATTGTTGGAGTCATGACCAGATGGGACTGATGCCTCCTCAAAGAACTGGCTCAGAGCCGTCTAATATCACAATAATAAATTCAATAACCATAATAATAAGCCTGTAGCAGCACTACGTTAAAAGACAAAAGCTACTGATGCACGAAATTCATTATGAAATGAGTGTAAATACTAGTGAATAGTGTGGTGAATAGTGGAGCTACGAAAATTTACAAATTCAAATTAAATTTGATCGAATATTTTTGTATATAAAACAAACATAAATGTCGTGAAGTTTGAAATACAATTGCATCAAAGATGAGTGACCGAGTTTTACGAGACGCTGCGTATATTTAGAAGGTAGGCCAAATATAGCACCCAGTCATCTTTTGTTTACAAACACCGAGAATACAGGGCTCAACTTAGCAAAACTTACGTCAAAATGCCAATTTGTAGAAACTAAATACTGATGGGCCTGTTCTGTACGACATCCCGTCACATAAGCAAACTGATTCACCATAACTTGTTGTCTCAAAGCGTCCATTTCTTTAAATTGACTGGAACCTTGTTTGAACGCCTTTTTCGTATTTATGTTAATGAAACTTCCCTAGGTAAAAGCTAGGCCAGAACACAGCAGGCTAGCGTAGCGCAACAACAGCGGTGTAAATACAAATATATTGTGTGCATATCTATGATATCGTATTTCATAAATTTGAAGTAATTTATTTCCGTTATGATATGTTATGTTTATAACGATTTCATTAAAATTTGGCACATCCTTCACGATAAAATTTCAGTTGCTAATTAGGAAAAATATATATTATAGTTCTGCATTTATACTTCTCTTAGATAGTTTTTTTTACTTGTCTTCGAGTCAAATCATTCTTTACTAAGCAATTATCATAGGCGGCTAAATCTTATTTTTTCCATCTACTTGTGTTTTCTCGAATACTTTTCATAAAAGTCTTCGGTCCCTGCATGGTTCTTGACAAATGTTCTCGACCTTGTCGTGATAAAAGAACTTGAGATGAGAATACCGATTTTTTTTTAATATGATGGCTACCGGACTAAGTTCGGCATGTGTAAAAAGCGACAAATCCACCAATGAAGCCATTCAAGTCACGAACTACAACAAAACGAGACATATATGGAGATGATCGTAACTTCGTAACACCCCAATTACAAACATCTCTAAAGAGGAATAAATCTCTGCTTCATGTGGCCGTGGAGTGGGTAGAGGTCCCTGCATGGTTCTTGACAAATGTTCTCGACCTTGTCGTGATAAAAGAGCTTGAGATGAGAATACCGATTTTTTTTTAATATGATGGCTACCGGACTAAGTTCGGCATGTGTAAAAAGCGACAAATCCACCAATGAAGCCATTCAAGTCACGAACTACAACAAAGCGAGACATATATGGAGATGATCGTAACTTCGTAACACCCCAATTACAAACATCTCTAAAGAGGAATAAATCTCTGCTTCATGTGGCCGTGGAGTGGGTAGAGGTCGGCGATTGCAGCCAGAGCACTGGAAAAGTGACATTTTAAAGAGCGAGCAACTGAGGACGGTTCTATTTCCCCTGTTCCATCTAATAATAGGTAGGTACAATGTCCCAGCCGCACTCACTCACTCACTGGATCAGGGACGGTGACTCATGTGGTTAAACTAAGTGCCCATCTTAAAACAATCATAACCAGACATGCAAACGCACATACATATAACTAAATAGGCTGTCTAGCAATTGTTTTCGACATTTTTGACTACAAATAATTAATCACAAGCCAAACCTTTTTTCTTCAATAAGGAACATTGTAACCAGACGTATACAAACACACATATACATAACTAAATAATAAGCTGTCTTGCAATGATTTTTGACATTTCCGACATTTTAAAATATTTAATCACCTGCCCATCCGATTTTTCTTCAAAAAAAGACAGGCGCCTGCCGCCAATCACACTCTATAGTCGTCGATAATAATGATAGCTCTCGCATTTCGACAGTGCGGCCTGAGCATGTCCACCGCGAAAGCGGAAGTAGGTGAGGTAACCTACGAGTTGTTTTTCATTCAAGAATCTCTTGAATCAAAGTTCGCTTATGCTATATCTCGACCAGAATCATACAAGGGACGTCTATGAGGGAGGGAAAGAAGAGGGTATTGCTTCCTTAACTTTTCAGTGAGCCCCTGACGTAGTTCTGGGCTCCCAAAAAAAAAAGAAAGAAATGGGGCCCCAAAAATAGCCTGAGAAGTGTACAGTTGAAGTTTCAGAGGTTTGAGCGGGCCTTTTTTTTATAGATTGGTGGGCCCCCTATGACGGTAAAATATGGCGCCTGACATCAGCTTTTTTGACAAGAAAAATATTTTTTTGTTGTTGAAAAAATGGTGAGCCCTGAGAACATGCTGGCCCTTCCAAGGTTTTGCTGAAATGACGTCCCTGGCTCATAACATCGGTTCGGAAAGAATGGTCTCAATTGGTAAAAATTCCAAATCCGATGTTTTATTGCAATTTCTTGCTTGTTTTCCTGAATATTTTCCAAAGTAGAACATTGTAACTTTTTTACTATGACCTAAAATATCTTAATCTTTTGGAAAGTTTTTCACCTTTTCATCCATCTTAGAATTGGCCTTTTTCAACATCTTTTAGTCGTTTCGAATCACATCGTCGGTTACAGGCCAACTAGTCGCCAGCGAACTAGTTTCCGAGACAACTTGTCGCCACCCAACTAGTCGCTAGCCCAACTCATAGTTTCAAAAGTATGTCTCCAGCTTGTCGCCAGGCTAACTTGCACGCTCTCTCGCTTTCATTTTTTGTCTCTCTAATTTTCTCATTTTTACCTCGCCTCTTTCTTTCACCTTCCCTTTCTTCTCTCTCTCTCTCTCTTTCTCTCTCTCTCTCTCTCTCTTTCTCTCTCTCTCTCTCTCTCTCTCTCTCTCTCTCTCTCTCTCTCTCTCTCTCTTTCTCTTATTACAAACTTTTATTTAGGCTACAATCTCTGTTTGTGTGTGTGTTTGTGTCTTTCTCTGTACGCAAATCTTGCAAGTAAAATTTAACCAGCTTTTTGTCTAGCTAGGAAGCTGAAACTTTCAGCATAGCTTTATATTGGATGACAATATATTATTATGATTCAATTAAAAAAAGTTTGTGTTGAAAAACTCGTTTTTTACTTGTTTTTTCGTTTCCGTTCTTGCTTTTTTTCTCTCCCGATTTTTTCTTTTGCTCTATTTTTTTGTTTTCTCTCTGACTTTTTTCGCTTTCTTTCTATTTTTTTTCGCCATCTTTTTTTTTTCCATCCCTAACTATTTTTTTCTTTCCTTCTTTTCTTTCCCTCTTTCTTTCTTCTCTTGTTTTCTTGTTCTCTCTTTCTCGACTTCCTTCTCTTCGTTTTTTTCTTTCTTTTACTTTATTTTATTTTCCTATCTTTCCCCCCTCTTTCTCCTTTTATTTTTTCTCCCTTCTTATCTCTAGGGATTACAAATTCCGGCTTTTTTGGGATTCCGAGATTACCGATTGAAAATTTGCCTTTTACTCAAACTAACCATTTGCTGTTTTTCAAACAGGATAAAACGTTTTTTTAATATATATATATATATAAATAGTGGGGCGGCTAACTGATCAAAAACCCCTTCATCGTGCAAACGCTATTGACAAGCAAATAAATTAAATATTTGTAATCAGAAAAATATGCTTGTAATTACCTGATATCGCCACATTCTGTAAAATTTAAAAATAAATCACCTTTTTTGGACTCGCTCCTGTATGAATAGCATATTATCACAGGCGATCAAACTAGCGAAAAATTCAAATATTTTTGTTTTTCTTTTGTTGGTTTGCATGTGTTAAATATAAAGAATGAAGAAAACAAGAAAAAATAGATGAATAATTAAATTTTGAGTGAGTAGACCTATGGAAACGAGACACGCACTTGAGGCACTCGTCTCCATAGGTCTACTCACTCAAAATTTAAATCTTCATCTATTTTTCTTGTTTTCTTCATTCTTTATATTTAACACATGCAAACCAACAAAAGAAAAACAAAAATATTTGAATTTTTCGCTAGTTTGATCATTGTTCTGGAAAGAAAAAACTGCTCCATTTACTTATAGCTACTTGCTTGAAATTAAATGAAAAATAACTTTTTTTTGACAAAAACGTGTGGCTTTCCAGTTTTTTTTTAATTTAGAACATAGCCGGTTTGTAATGCTTCCTGACATTATTTCTGACGTTAAAACATCACCATCTTCCGTTTCATTACCGTCGATGGCAGATGCGTCATTTCAGAAATACAGGTATTGCTGAAATGACGCCCCTGCCATAAAATGGGGGGGGGGGTAAACTTACTTTTAAACCCGTGGAATTTAAAATTTTATCTTTGTAATGCTATACTTTTCCTCCCAAAATAGAAAAGAGTTAATAGCCAGAAGGTGGGGTGTAGTATGGATACTTTTTCCAAAGAATTTCAGAGCCTTAAACACTTTTTCCAAAAAACAATTCAAAACTCTAAAACTTTTTCCTTAAAAAAACTGATGACCTGAGAAGGTTGTAAGTTGTAGCCAGTCGCTGAATTATGGGGGATCAACGTCATGCGCCCTTATTTTGTCCTCTCAAAAATCTTTGTGTATTAACTTATCATTGTTTTTCGAACTGTAAATACAAATCTATATCAATAAAAATGTCACTGTTCGTCTGTTATATGTCAATTAGCGGGGTACCCGCGTTGCCCGGGATTTTTAGAAGTTTTTCTATCGGTTTTCTTTCGCTCCCGTTTTTCTACCGCTTGTTCTCCCGCTCCCGGTCGCTTTTCCGTTTGTGCTTGCTCTCCCGTTCCCAGTCGCGTTCCCGCTCCCGCTTGCTCTCCCGTTCCCGGTCGTTCTCCCTCTCCCGCTCGCTCTTTCGATCTCGGTTGCTTTTCTGTCCCCGCTTGCTTTCCCGCTCCCGCTCATTCTCCAGTTCTTATTTCCGCTCACTCTCCCGCTCAGCTCATTTTGTGACCGATATTACACCCACGACGGTGTGTGGGGGCCCGTCGTGAAGAAGCGGCAGGCCATAGCCCCGACGCAGTTAAATGTTGTAGTTTTAATCAGGGACGTAAATTCAGCATTTTCCAGGGGGGGGCAAAATTTTCCCGCCATTATATAGTTTTTTGACAGGGTTACCCGGTGTTGTCCGGGTTTTTGTGCTTAGTTTTGTCTCGTTTTTGCCAATGAAACGTCAAAGAAGTAACAGATTTTTTTGTAATTTTTCAAAATTTTCTTATCAATGAAGTTACCTGCATGCCAAATGTTGTTAAAATTGCTCCTGCGGCTTGGATGTGATGAACGAATGCTCTCACACACACATTACCTTTTACATTTATATAAATACGTAGGTACAAGCAGAGAGGGATGGGGAAATGCATCTCCCATCAGAGTATCAATTGAAATTTTTTGGGTATAATACCTTGTTTTTGGAAAACGACCGCAGCTTTTTTGGGAAGAGAAATTGGAAGTCTTTGAAAAAAATTTTGGAAAATACTTACGACTACCCTTTACCGGTTATCAGCTTTTTGGAAGAGAATATAAAAAAAATTCTGAAGTGAATCCCCCACCAGAAAATTCTGGATTCGCCACGCGCCACTGGGTATAAGGGGGGTGAATGATTTAATCATATTGCAGTAAAGCAAGTAAAGGAAAAACGAGTTTTTCAACACAAACTTTGATTTCAAATACATTCAATTTAGAAATGCAAAAGATGTTCAAAGTTTTTTTTTTAAATTGAATCATGTATTTTCATCAAATATAAAGCTATGCTGAAAGTTTCAACTTCCTAGCTAGTCAAAATGCTGGTTAAATTTCACTTGCAAGATTTGCGTACAGAGAAAGACACACACACACAAACAAACAGAGATTGTAACCTAAATAAAAGTTTGTAAAAAAGATGTCCAAAATATGGTGGGTATAATTTTGTTTTTTTTTGTGTAATAAATAATAACTTTGAAGTAGACAACTGTGAGGGAATCAACATCGTATCAATACCACTAATAGGGTAAAATTCCACGAGTTCGCTGATTGTATTTTGGCACAGAAAACAGCTAATCTTTGGACCAACACTGATACACAAATTATTACTCTGCAGTTATTGGTAAATCTAGCATCGAGCTAAGATATAAAATTGTCTACACACGCAAAAAGAATTCCAATACGCATTGAATCATCACGAGGTTAAGTAAAGTTAAAATTAACATATGATATAGTAAACTCTAGGTAAAAAAATTCAAATTTTGAAAATCAGGGGGGGGCAAATGCCCCCCCCTGCCCCCCCCAATTTACGTCCCTGGTTTTAATCATAGTCATAGATAAATCTGTGGTTTTAATCATCCAAAAATCTCAAGTTAGATTGAGAAATTTGCGTAATTAAAAAAATCTGATGTGGTCACGTGATAAATGATGAATTGGTAAATACTAAATAGTTTGCGATCCTGGCGGTTGCTTAAACAGCCACTTGTTGTTATTATTCGCAATTTACTGGAGATGGATGCTCCAGTATCAAGGGAAAGTGAAACGAGTAGCGTATTTTTAAATCCGGAGCACGACAATGTTTTTTTCAGTAATTACCCAGAAAATAAAAACGAAAAGATAGAAGAAAATACTGGAATCAGTAGTAGTATGAAGTAAGTTATGTTATTTTTTTGGATTTTCAAAATAATAATTAGTTTGTAGTAACTACAATGTAGTTTATGTTTTATGACTATATTATGACACAATTACACTAGTGGGTAAAGATTTTAATAATATAATAATACTAATTAATTATAATACCTATAAATAGGAATCTACTCTATACTATAGTTTATAGTTTATGATAGGTATTGACTATAGACCTATATCCTATATGTCTTATATACTTATGACTATGTCACTATGTTATTATGTTATAGAATATAGTAGTGGCCAGTGTAGATTCAGGCAGTTACAAAAACTAACAAGTTTACTTATAAATATCAGACTGCTCCACCAACAGAGTCATAATCCATTACATTTTCAAGATCATCAAAGACCTAAAAAGATTCAACACTCAAAGTATGTTTGGCAGGGAGTTAGGTTTCTATTTTGCTGTTCATGTGGTTTTGTTTATGAAGTGTTCAAAAAAATTATATGTGCATTTTTATATGTGATAAACACGGATCAGATGTTGAAATTTGAATTTATAGGTTTGTGTAATAAGTTTTTGGAATTGTGTGGTAAGTTTTTGGAGTTTTATGTTTTGAAAATTTGCTGACCTTGTGATGTTTTTATTGATAAGTTCAATTTAGTTTTTTTTTAATTTTGGCTTTGTTAGTAAGATCTGAATTAGTGTATAAGAAATAATCTTTAAAAAATAATTTTTGAATGAATGAATCTTTCAATTAATTATTTAAAATATTATTAATTAAAAATATAAGTATTTAAAAAAAAATTTAAATGTTTTTTAGGAGTGTTGTGAACAACATAGCAGTGTGGTTTGGAGTGGAGGAACGATACAGAGATGATGAAAAGTGGAAGGAACATATCAGAAGACGAAGGGTTCATAATCATCTGGTGGGTCAGTACAAGCCTCAAAAGGACCCTGATGATGTTTTTGATTTTCCATCTATGCAGAGGTCACCTGGTACTGCCATGACAATATACAGACGTCAAAATACCATTGTTGATCCTTATTCAAAGCCTTGCAGGTGGTGTGTTATTTGTTCTAAATGTTGAGTAACATATATCTTCATTCAAAGAAGCTGAAAATAAATTTTTAACAAGTGAACCGTAAAAAACCTTGTTTTTCATAAATCCTTTATATTTTGTAATTTGGCAGCTTCTATTTTTTTGCAAATCATTTTTTAATGACGATAAGTTTATAAAATAAATAAAAGATTGACCACAGTTTTCTAAATACTTGATATGTGAAGTATGTGAAGATGGAAAATATAAAAAACTTTTGAATCAATATGGAAAAAACAAAGTTTTTATCGTAAATGTTGTAACTAACAATGGTTTTACACAATCAAAGGCTTGTTTTCATTAAAACTTAGTGGCACATCAATTTTTTAAGGGTTAAATGATAAAACAGATTTCTTGTGTTACATATAACATGTAAAAAATTTTAAAACACTTTTTAAAAACAGTGCTAATATTAATTTGTCAAATTTCAACAACTGCCTTGCAGAATTTTAAATTACCTTAGTCGAGACAAATTTCTTTATATAAATAAAAAAAAACTTTAATTAACTTAAATGAAAGCATGTTAGAACTTCAAAACTTTCATCATGGATCATCTCGTGGAAACTGAACATGTGTGCAAAATTTAGAAAGTTTGAAGAATGAGTAGTTGTTCAAAGTTGAGTAAATATTCTTTGACAATGCAAACGAGATAGAGCACTGTAAAAATCAATGCTACTGAACTTTGTAGTTGACTGCCTTTTGAATTTCCACATTGATTGATTGTTTGATTGAAATATGTTTGACCACTACAAATGCATGTTGCTTTCAAACATTAAATGTACCAGTGTTTAATAAAAACAAGATATTCTGTTGCAGAATTTTATTCCTTATTAAATAAACAATATTTATGACTGTACAATCTACAAGAAAGAATAGAATAATAAATATAATGTCTTGGTAATATTACAAATAAAAACAATTTTAAAAAATCTTGTGTTAATTTGCACAAATCTATCAGAAACAAGAAATATTATATTTGAAATTGTTAAGCTTTTTGTTATATGTACAGTAGGGTTATGACTTTTTTCAGACCAAAAAATCTATAATTCTCAGAAATAGTTGTTTTGACAATCATTGTATTTTGAAAAAGTACAGTTTATTGAAATTACTTAAAAACTCTTAGTGTTGAAAATAAAATAAAAATATTACCCAAGACAATTTAATAAAACATATTTGTTATTATTAATGTTTTTATTTATTAATTTTTTTTTGTGCAAAGTAGCAGACCGTTGATGAACCGACAGATCTCAAAAATATCGACATCAAGTTCAAGTAAGAGAGCTACTAGGACTAATATTCCTGTTAAGCTGGAAGCCAAAGAATCAGTTCTCAGGATGGCCTATCATGGAATAAAAAATGCTATGGTGAGGAAATTTGTTTTTTAACAGGTAGTCATAACAAATAAGTTTCAATATCCGTTTCTATTACTATCGATTCATAATAACCTAAAAACTCAAACTTTGAATTTTGAAAGCACCATTAAGCTGCTAGTAGGCAAATCATCAATTAATTCTTTGAAAGCATTAATTATCATCAATTACTTGCTTAATTTATGTCAGAAATTATGCATTCTCTTCCTGTGTAAGTCTATCCTGTAAGTTTCAGAGCTCTGTAAAGTCGTTGGGAAGTGGAGGAAATTTCTGCTGTAAGATTTTATTTCTCTAACAAAAACCGAATAATGGCATTTAAAAATAACTTATAGGGTTTCAATATGTTGCAGTTAAATTTAAAATAATTACTTTCGGGTTTCAATATATTGCAGTTAAATTCAAAATAATGTCTGAAGTTTTACTATTATCAAAATAGGAATTATTTCAAATTTGTAGAAAAATTTTTTTCTTAGTATTGTAATAAAAAAAATGTCTTAATTGTTGATGACTTTGAATTTTTCGAATGCTTATTAAGTTTTGCACCTCTTCAAATCTATATATATAAAACTCAAATACCACTGACTGACTGACTGACTCATCACGAAATCGCAAAAACCACTGAACGGATTGTAATGAAATTTGGGACATATTTTTCTCTTGAGTTTTAGGTGCTTACTAATAAAGGGTTTTGAAAAATTTGACCTGGATCACCTTATTTTGAAGAATATACAATGCTTAATCTCTTAGTATTGAAACACGTCGGGGTGGGTAAAATGCTGACCGCAGACTTATTAATTAAATAAATGTTAACAAAAATATAGAAATTTTTTTAAATTTTATTTATTAATAATAATTACAATTAAAATTCAACCGAATACGTTATTTACTGAATCTTGGTTATTTATTAAGCCAATTAGCTTCGGTTGTTTTTTTTCATTATATGAATTAAATGTTAACAAAAAATTTAGAAAATTTTAATTTATTTATTAATCTATATATATAAAAATCTCGTGTCATAGTGTTTGAAATTGAACTCCTCTGAAGCGACTGAACCGATTTTTATGAAATTTTTTGTGTACATTTGGTAGATCTGAGGATAGGTCCATGGCTATCTAAAATATTTTTTTTAAATTATTTAAAAAAGTTATTTTGGAAAAACAAAAAGGTGCAAATATGTCCTTTTTATAGGAAAATGCAACAGATAGACAGTCATATATATATATATATATATATATATATATATATATATATATATATATATATATATATATATATATATATAAATAATTCTAACTATTGATTCGATTACATAATGACATTAGGCACCAAAGTTACTGAACTAATAATGACCAAACGTTTTGATGAAACATCTCACTTTCAAACGTGGGTCAACATGTAGCATGCTACCCCATAACTAAACTGCATGTATTAGTATGCAAACGATTTAATGAGTGCATTACAGTGTATATCTATATATAAATATATATATATATATATATATAAAGTTTGATCAATGATTTATATTTATACTGTTTCCTATAAAAGAGTATCTTTGACTGTTTATCTTCTTGCATTTTGAGGTCAAAACATGGCAGATTCCTTTCAGGTAAAGTGTGGTACAATACTGTAGAAATGACAGCGATTGTTACTCGCTATGTTCCACTAATGACTGATCAACAAAGAATGATTTACGGCCGCAATATACTGGCAGTTTTGGAAGGACAAGGTGGATTCTTTTTTTTGGATGCACCAGGTGGAACTGGGAAAACATTTCTCATTTCTCTAATACTCGCCGAAATACGATCAAATAATGGCATAGCTTTTGCCGTTGCATCGTCTGGCATTGCAACAACTTTATTGGATGGAGGCAGAACAGCTCATTCAGCACTTAAGCAATGTGCAACATGAAAAAGCAATCATCCATGGCCACGGTGCTGAATCATGAGTGGCTGGCAGAAAGAGTCATTTTGCAGCAAAAAATGTGGATGTCAATGATTTAAATTTTAAGATACAGCAGTTGTTGCCAGGCGAATTGGTGTCATACAAATCGATTGATACAGTTTGCGATACCAGCATAGCCGTAAATTATCCAACCGAGTTTTTGAACTCATTGGATTTGCCAGGCATGTCAACACATCATCTATAATTTAAAGTTGGATCTCCGGTTATTCTACTTCGGAATTTGAACCCAATGCGGCTGTGCAATGGCATGCGATTAGTAATTAAAAATTTGATGAAATACATTGTCGAAGCCAGCATTTTGAATGGCAAGTTCCGAGGCGGAAGTGTTTTGCTGCCACGGATCCCAATAATTTCTACAGAAGTGCATATTGAATTCAAATGAATTCAATTTACAATTAGATTGGCATTCGCAATGACAATTTATAAGTCGCAAGGCCAAACAATGTCTGTTTGTGGCTTAGATTTGGGCACGCCATATTTTTCTCACGAATAATTACCTATACGTGGCATGTTCTTCAGAGGGCAAACCATCCAGTTTGTTTGTGTTGGCTAAAGATGGTCTGACAAAAAACTTTGTTTTTTTTTTAAATTGACATAATTTGTACATTAAACTTTTAATAAAAAAAAACTAAAATAATTTATAAGGCAAAACAACGCTTGCTGGGTCAGCTAGTAATTTTATATAAATACATATTTACAACTGAAATTCAACCGAATACGTTATTTACTGAATCTTGGTTATTTATTTTTAATAGTTGCGGTAATTGGTAATTGCGTAATAGAATTCATATTTAGTTTACGTAACAACGTTTGAAGGCTTCAAGCAAGTTTTAGCCAGTTTTAGCAAATCTATTTTACGTTTTGAAGGGCAAAAGAAGTTAGGAAAGAATGAAAAAGAAAATGAGCGAGAACGGGAGAGCAAGCGGGAACGGGAAAAGCGGCCGGGAACGGGAAAGCGACCGGGAAAGCAAGCAGGAAAGGAAACCTGAGCGAGAGAGACAAACATTAGAAAAACCTTTAAAAACACCGGGCCTCTAAAAACACTGGGCAACGCCGGGCACCCC
The DNA here is from genome assembly GCA_963978895.1 of Erpobdella octoculata. NCBI lineage: Eukaryota > Metazoa > Annelida > Clitellata > Hirudinida > Erpobdellidae > Erpobdella > Erpobdella octoculata. The sequence goes on along the minus strand of OZ022240.1, from coordinate 16,953,621 downwards.
GCTATATATATACACTAGCGGGGGCACCCGGCGTTGCCCGGGGTTTTTAGAGGTTTACCTAATGCGTTTCTTTTTCACTCCCGTTTCCTTCCCGCTTGCGCTCCCAGTCGTTATCCGTTCCCTGTCGCTTTCCCGCTCATTCTTTCGCTCTCAGTTGCCCCTCCCCCCCTAGATCCGATTCTACATACATACATACATACATACATACATACATACATACATACATACATACATACATACATACATACATACCTACATAGATACATACACACACATACATACTTTGAATGAGCATTTAGTGCCGAAATATTGTAAAAAACACATACATACATACATACATACATACATACATACATACATACATACATACATACATACATAAACACACACAGGCACACACACATGCACATACACATACATACACACATACATACGCACATACATATATATATATATATATAGTTCCCGCTCGCTCACCCGCTCCGCTCCGCTCATTTTGTGACAGATTTCAAAAAATTTTTTTCTATATTTGATTCTCCTTGACTCTCAAGGTTGTGTGAAAATTTCATTATGATCGGATGAATGGTGTAGCAATGCATAAAAAACATACCTATATATATATACATACATGTGTAGCAATGCATAAAAAACATACCTATATATATACATACATACATACATACATACATATATACAAACATTCATTTATATATATATATATATATATATCTATATATATATATAAATGAATGTTTGTATATATGTATATATGTCCTTTATGTATTGCTACACCATTCATCCGATCGTAATGAAATTTTCACACAACCTTGAGAGTCATGGGGAATCAAATATAGAGAGAAAAATTTTGAAATCCGTCACAAAATGAGCGGAGCGGAGCGGGTGAGCGAGCGGGAACTATATATATATATATATGTATGTGCGTATGTATGTGTGTATGTATGTATGTGTATGTGCATGTATGTGTTTATGTATGTATGTATGTATGTGTTTTTTTACAATATTTCGGCACTAAATGCTCATTCAAAGTATGTATGTGTGTGTATGTATCTATGTATGTATGTATGTATGTATGTATGTATGTATGTATGTAGAATCGGATCTAGGGGGGGAGCAACTGAGAGCGAAAGAATGAGCGGGAAAGCGACAGGGAACGGATAACGACCGGGAGCGGGAGTGTGTATGTATCTATGTATGTATGTATGTATGTGTATATGTATGTATGTATGTATGTATGTATGTATGTGTGTGTGTATGTATGTATGTATGTATGTATGTATGTATGTATGTATGTGTGTATGTATCTATGTATATGTGTATGTATCTATGTATGTATGTATGTATGTATGTATGTATGTATGTATGTATGTATGTATGTAGAATAAGATCTAGGGGGGGAACTGAGAGCGAAAAAATGAGCGGGAAAGCGACAGGGAACGGATAACGACCTGGAGCGGGAGCGCAAGCGGGAAGGAAACAGGAGCGAAAAAGAAACGCATTAGGTAAACCTCTAAAAACCCCGGGCAACGCCGGGTGCCCCCGCTAGTATATATATATATATATATATATATATATATATATATATATATATATATATATATATATATATATATATATATATATATATATATATATATATATATATACATACATACATACATACAACTTTGATTAATTTTAATTGATTCAAGGCCTAAGTCATGTCGGAAACATTCAATTCATGTATTGTCATCCAGAATAAAGCTTTCCTGAAAGTTTTAGAGCTCTAGGTGGTAGAAAAGTGGGTGAATTTTTGCTTCTAAGATTTGATCACCACAGACAAGCCAATAAACAAACAAACAGAGACGAGTGAAATTAAATAAAAGCATTTAAAAAAGCATTACGAACTTCAGAAACAGAAGAACAAAGGCAAGTAAGACTGGAAAGCGTTCGATTAAGGACGGCTCAATCCCGTTCATCTGAAACAGCCAAGCAACGGAAGCAAGACTGGAAACAATAAGAGTAAGCACTGCTCAATCCAGACGAACACTGCATGCTGACGGGAATTAGAAAATGAGTTAAACGGGAACGGAAAAGCAACTGAGAGCAAAAAAGCCAGCAGGAAAGGGAAAGCGACCGGGAACGGGAAAGCAAGCAAGAGTGGGAAAGCGACCAGGAGCGGGAAAGCGTCCGGAATCGAGAAAGTGACTGGGAGCGGCAAAGCAAGCAAGAGCGAGAAAGCGACCGGGAGAACACGGGAGCAAGCGGGGAAGGAAACGGGACCGAAAGAGACAAACATTAGAAAAACCTCTAAAAATCCCGGGCAACACCGGGTACCCCGCTAGTCTACTTATATAATCTCCCAGCATCACTCACTAGAATTTTCACACCATTAGTGGTAATTATATATATATATATATATATATATATATATATATATATATATATATATATATATATATATATATATATATATATATATATATATTATAAAATTATAAAACTTATTTACAAGAAAATTTCAATATGTGTGTGCATGTGTTTATGACAAAATCATGCTGCAGATTATACTGCAGGTTGTGTTTACTCAGTTGTGGACACATGCCATGAAATTCTATAATATCTCAATTATCTATATAAATAATTTATAATTATGTGGTTAAACATTTAAAAGGCAAAGGTGCTGGCACCGATCCGTATATATTATTATGATATCATTTAAATTATTCATTTTTGTTTCGGTAAGTTGAATTATTATATTTTTATACAAAAATTATTTTTTATTGCAAAAATTTAAATTTTTTAACATCAAGACTCCTACTGTCAAAGATAATATATCCTGGTCTAAATGTCGTAGTATTACACTTCATCAAATCAGGAGAGAGGTAATGATTACTGTGATAATGATTTGTATGTTATAGTAATGAAAGTGATGATATTTTTTGTTCAGGTAGCTCCAGGTGATGACCAATCAAATGGAGAGGAGGCTTTCCTAGACGATGTATTTTTCAACGAACCTAATGTTCTTACAAATAATTATTCACAAGATAATTCACTTGAAAATTTTAGCACCTTGGATAGCAACTTCACATGCAAGTACAAATGATTTAATTTTGTCTTTTATAATTTACTCATTTGTTTTATTCAGATATTTGAAAATAAATGCAGATATTTATATAATGTATTTTAGATATTGGTATAAAACTTTTGACGATTTTAATGAATATTTCTTCTGTTTCTTTTATAAATGCAGACAATGACTCGGTACAACGTAACGGGGAGAACTCATTTGCTGCTATGTCAAAAATTCCTCCCTCTGTCCTGGAGAAAGCAATTGAGGGAAGGCAGATTGGTCGAGGGTTCATTGGTGGATTCTTTACCAATGCGGAGTACAGGAAGTCAAGACTTGATAGCACTATTAAGAAACAAATGGATCATTTAGAAGATCATAGGTCTGTTCTGTTCTCCTTGCATCATTGTTATTATTTTTAATTTTCTAACTTATCTTCCTTATCTGACTTTCTTCTGTTGCTTAGTTAAGTGTTTCTCACACCAACTAATTGTTTTTATATCCTTTATATTAACTTCTGAATTGAATTTGTTTATTGGGCATAACAAAGCATTTTTACAATGAAACAAGTTGAAAGGATATTGAAAATAAATGCAAACAACAAAATAAAAAAAGTAGTGCCCGAAGTGCATGTTTTATGTTCATTTGAATAATATTTTATTGTCATTGTATTCTATTTTTAATAGGCCATATTTCACATGTTGGGTTACCTTTGTGCAAATTGTGTGTTACATATTTGCTATATTTGCATATGATCTGGCACCATTTGGCATTTCCATGACAACTGTTTCTCAAGAGGTTGGTGGCTATGTAGGTTTGTTCTTAGTTTAAAATGATGAATAACAAAGTCCTTTGTTAATGAAATAAATATAATAAAATTTGCTGATAAATATAATTAATTTGTTTATGAATATAATTAATTTGTCGATAAATATAATTAATTTGATGATAAATTTAATTAGTATTTTATAATAAATATAATTAGTTGATAAATATAATTCACTAGCGGGGTACCCAGCATTGCCCGGGGTTTTTCTTATGTTTGTCTCTCTTGCTCCCGTTTCCTTCCCCGCTTGCTCTCGTGCTCCTGGTCGCTTTCCTGCTCCCACTTGCTCTTCCGGTAATTTTCCCGTTCCTGCCCGCTTTTCCGCTCTCGGTTGCTTTCCTGTTCACTTTCTCTTTCCCGCTCACACTTTGGTTCTCGGTCGATTTACCGTTCTCGCTTGCTTTCCCGTTCCCGCCCATTCTCCAGTTCCCCTTTCCACTCGCTCTCCGCTAATTTTGTGACCGGTTCTATTTTTTTTCACTATGATTGTCTCCCATTGACTCTCAAGGTTGTGTAAAAATTCATTACGATCGGATGAATGGTGTAGCAATGCTTAAAGGACATGCATACATATATACACACAGCCATTTTTATATATATATAGATTAAGTTTGACAATTTTTAATTTGGCATTAATTATTAAACTTCTAAACTAGACCTCGCTTTATTGAACTGTTTTTACTCACTCGTTGGTCCATTTTTACAGAAAAACCAATAGCAGCCATTAATTAGGCACCTACCCTTACCCCTTGCAGTCGCTGGCAGGATTTGAACTGCCAACTTTTAGGTCCACAGGCAAATGCCTTACCACTATACCACCAGCCAGTGGCGGATCTAGGGGGACCTGGGCCTCCCCCTTAGAGTTTTCAAAAAAATAAAAAAATTGTAATTTGTAGCTTAAAGTTTTTGTCTCTGTCCTGATTTTTTTTTATGATAGTTTATAGTCCTTTACACCAAGTGTTTTAAGACTGAATTGGCTGTATGTAGGAAGCACATAAGTACTTCCTGTCGTGGATCAAAATTTGATCTTTTTAACTGTCCCTCCTCCTTTATCCAGGCTTGGGACTGGCTCGCAATTAGCGAGGCGGAGTTCTCTGTGTCCTGAGGCTTTATCTTTATTAAATTCACCTCTTGACCATCAATAGTTCTGATAATTGGCAGATATTCTAGAATTTCAGGCCTTTTTGAACCAATTTAATACAAAATATAATTCAAATAATATCTCAAAAACATTTAGACTTTCACAGGCAGGTACAGCAAAAAAGTTTAAAATGACACCTTCCTTTTTCTAAATAAGTTTAGACGGCTCAACAACAAGTTCTTAAAACAGTAATCATTTGTAATCTGAATAAAAGCTGTAAGTTCAGGGACGTTAATTTGGAGGAAGCAGAAAGGGTATTATTCTTCTGACTTCAGTGGACCCCTTGACATAGTTTTGGGCCCCTAAGAAATAGAAATGATGTCCCAAAATTGGCCTAAGAAGTGTAAAGTTGAAGATTCAGAGGTTTGAACTTTTCTGTAAAGAAATGAGCCATCAGTTTTTAGTTTATTTAAGGAAAGCGAAAGATTTTTTAAAGTAAAAAGTCATAATAGAAACTTAGTTTTTTCCATATTGATTCGAAAGTTTCTTATATTTTCAATTTACGCAGATTTCACATACAGAGCCGGCTCGTGAAACATATTTTATGTGTGCGAGAATAAATAAGGCGCCTTTTAAATTATTTTAAATCATAAAACAAATACTAAAAATAAAATAACTTTTTTAAGAATTTTATTGATTTTAAACATATTTTTAGATAGAAAACGTAACACGTCAGCGTTAGATTTAACCAAATTTAATCTTAAAGAATCAATATCTACAGATTTAGAAATTTTGTTTTCAATGGAAATTATTGATAAGCCATTTAAACGTTCCTGGCCCATTCGTTTTATAGAAAAACTACGTTCTCGTTCCCCTGTTACTGGTAGTGTTAATAATATTTGTAGGAAAATCAAACATTAGGGAACTCTTTTAAGCTGACTATCATAAATCCATTTAAGCACAGATTTTGGTGATTTTTTTGGTCTAATTTCCGTAATAACAAATTGGGTAAAGTTGTAATTTTTTTATTTATTATAATAAGGAGGAATAGAAAGGAATTTGAAACTTCTTAGATATATTTTCATTCATATATGTAATAATTTATGCCGATATTGAATTTATTTTGTTTTATTGATGAATTTATTTTTGTTAGGTACTCATGCCAAATCTAGCAATTGAGGAATCTAGTTATTCTGAAGAAAATAATGTTTGGCTGGGTTTGAGGCAAGTAAGTAGTGAAAGTTTGAATGGTTTCATCATAGGTCATTGATGAATAAAAGTGAATTTAGCATTGTGTATTGTTAATTATGATAAACATATAATTATTTGGTTCAGCAACATTGACATTTGTTTTGCGGATTGTTGACTGAAAGAGACATTTGTTATGCAGGTTTCCACTCTGTACGATTAAGTTTTGATATGTCTTCAATGTTTTCATTATGGCTGTGCCAGTATGGAATTTTTTTTGCTGGTACCCGTATATCCTGGCCAAAAACCGGTACTACCGTTACCGGTATAATGTCAAAAGCCTGAAAAGGGCTAGAAATAGTGTTTTAAAGTGCATTAGTGTTACCGTTCGCGGTCGGTCGGTCAGCTTGTCCGTTATTGAAGTGTAGCAAACAATGGGCACACAGGTAAATTGCGCTGCCCATCCTGCTGCTGTATGTCTTTCACTCTTTTGTCTTTTATGCGTGTTGTGCTGAATGCTGATTGCTCAATACCGGTTCTGGCACCCTTCATACCGACGGAACTGGTATTTGCCGGTATTGCCAAAAACCAGCCGGTTTACCGTCACAACCCTAGTTTTCATATTATTATCAACCCAGGCAGATTTGATTCACATGGGGGCAAAGTATGCCGGCTGTATGAGAGCAGATGAGAAGATAAGAAGATACATATTGAAAGATAGAGAATACGAAAGAGAAACAAGCTGTTGCATTCGACTCGATGGATCAGGCTGTTATCAGGCATCTGAAGATAATTGCTCCTTTCCTCTCGGAAGACATGTTGCCATGGTAGTTTTTTATATTTTTCAATTGCATTCATGATCAAATTTAATATTAATTTTAAAAGTTACATGGGTGACTTTAATAATTTTCTAACCATTTAATCAACCAGTTAAAGGTATGGTTTAGGAAAGGGTATGATTTTCCAAAATAAACACAACTGCTCAAAGTTATCCTTGTAGCGATGAAAAATCTCGTTACCAAAAATCATAGAAGAGTTGAGCTGTTCTAGTTTGGCTTGAGCCTGAACCGTTCTAGTTTGGAGGTTAACACTAGTGGTATGCACGCCTTAAGACTTGGCTGCGAAGCACCTGCGGTCAAGATCGCCTTTCTGGACTTGCTTTACTGCACATCCACCGCAAGATCCAGTGTACCCTTTGAAGATTTTGCAGCGCTGGGATGCATCAGGGCATCGACAATTCAATTTAGCATTTAAATAAAGTTTTCAAGTTTTTTCAATATCCTATTACTACTTTTAAATGCAAAGCTGTTGGTGGCTTAAGTTATATTTGAAACAAGGAAATAGCAAGTGTGAAATCAAAATAAGCTTTAGAGAAGTTTAACTTTTGGGGACATACACCCACAAATAGGTGCTGTAGGTTTCTTGCACCTAAAGCAATAGATTGGTTTTGTCCTCAGTAGATTTTTATCTCTGGCTATGGCCCTGATGATAATGTGAGTATTCTCTATTTTCTTTTTCATAGTCTTCTCTCACAAATTGGAAATCATGGAGAAATGGTACTGGCCCATCTGGAAGAAGTTCTGGTTCTGTGTGCCATCAAGATCCCAGGTGTGGACATTAAGTAGCAATAGTATCCAGTTTGTTGTTGTTTGTTGCTTACGTATGGTAATGCAGTGTGTTATTTTCAGTGCAACTATATCCTTTTAATGCAGGTATTGCTTGAAGCCCTTAACTCCGTTGAAAGAACACAATTGGACGGACGACATTACCAAGTGGCCGGTACGCTGGTTCGACACTTTTGCATGTCTGCCATTTCTTTATGCAGTCTTATTTTTAGTCAGCAAATCTATGTGCATTTTTGTATGGTCAATAAATTAAAACTAACTTCTAGTATAAAGAATGCTGCTACTCATGCATCAAATATTAACTATTTGCATGTGTGTTAAAATTATGTATTTGCAGGTGTGTAAAATTTACCTAATTACAGGTGTGTCAGGTGTCTTATGCAATTAGTGACTTGCCACATGAGGACACTGATCACATGACTTGTGACATCACAGGTCGGCCTTGTTGCATAGGGATCAGAGGTCAGTGCATTATTACCACAAGAGAAGATTGTGATTTCAAGAGAGGTTTCTACCATCAAAATATTTCTTTATGCTCTCAGGTAAACAAACTTGCTTGATATAATTTTTAAAAGAAATTGGTTACTGATAACAACTGGAAATTTTGAAATTATTTAACGTAAAATATTATTCGAAAGAAGGAATTAATAAAATAAATCAATCAAAAGTTTGGCAGTTATTAATAATTATATTTCTATAATAATTTGTTAAATGGTGTTGAATTTCTTTGGGTCAACATCAGTACCTACTACCTTTATTATGTGTTGATATTATAGAAACATTTGGCTCATAAAACAAATCTTATTGATTTAAAAGGTTTATTGAAAGTTTTATCATGTTGTGTTATTTAAAAAATATCTCCTTAGGTAGCATGTTTGGAAGAAGTTTGTGGAATGATTCCATTCATTAACTCTGACTCTCCAGATCAATTCTACAGACTTTTTATATCTTTGTTTATTCATGCTGGGTAATTACTTTAAATTTAAAAATTTTATGGTCAACATTCATTTTTTTAAGTTTTTCCTCAGTCGAAATTGCTATCATTGTCTGATCAAACTTCAGTCCAATATACATAAATTATTACTTAAATAAATTTTCTTTCTTTTCACCAGTGTGGTTCACCTGTTGGTGACAGTGGTTTTCCAGCTCACGGTTATGAGGGATCTCGAAAAATTGGCAGGTTCAAGTAGAATCGGCATCATCTACATCTTCAGTGGAATTGCTGGCAATCTGACCAGTGCCATATTTCTCCCACACATTGTTGAGGTTGTGTGTTTGTTTTTTTTTATATACGATTTGTGCTTTTATGTTGGGTTTGTTAGTTATGTCGTCTGGTTCCAGAAGATGTGTGGCGTACTTTTGAATCAATTGTTTTGTATTTATAAATTATATTCCACCATTAGTCCATTAGTAAATCTGAATTTCTTTTATTAAGTAAAAGTTTGCAAAACGTTATTTGGTGTGATCTAGAAAATACTGAGAAAAGATTTGAATTTGATAAAATTTTTATTCAATTTTGAAAGGCAGTCACTTAATATTTATTTATTGATTTTCCCCAGGCTGGTCCATCAGGATCTCAGTTTGGATTGTTGGCTTGCCTGTTTGTTGAAGTTATTCAGAATTGGTACATTTTGAAACGGCCAATTCTTGCTATTATGAAACTCTCTTCGGTCCTCGTTTTTCTATTTCTTCTCGGACTCATGCCGATGATTGACAATTTCGCCCACCTGGGAGGATTCATTTTTGGCTTCCTACTTTCTTTTACTTTCCTACCCTACATAACTTTTAACATGGAGGACAAAAGAGCAAAGACCAGAATGGTAGTCACATGTTTTGTAGTTTCTGTGCTACTTCTCAGTTTGTTGTTTTTGTTGTTTTATGTCGTACCCATAAACAATTGTTCTTTCTGTCACTATATTAACTGCGTGCCTATCACCTCTACTTTCTGCAGAAATATGGAATTAAATACAGACAATTGATGTATGTATATTGTGCTTTTTTCTCCCTAATGTGTTGGCTTCTAATTTTTGCTATGGTTATTTTGTGGAAATATATTTAATTTTTTTATTAAATTATGTGCTTTATTAGGAAAAGATAGATATCGTGTTAAAGTGTAATTTAACCTGCAGTCGGTGTTTCAAGGAATTTCAATATAAAACATCAATTAATTTTTTTGCCTTTCATGATAGCCTTGCACTGGCGTTTCCTAACAATCTAAGCATTCAGTATAAACATAAACTGAATGCTAATCTTATATATATATATATATATATATGTATATGTTGCATTATAATGCAAAGTTTCCTTCTTTTGACTTACTGATAGCAACTGAAGAAATCATAAAGTAAGTAACAGAATTTTTTAACTTGAATCAGCTTGTATTCACAATCCTGTCGTAAATTTCTACTTTTTGGTGTATACTTTACACTCGAGTATCAATGGTTATTAGATTATCAAAAATAAACTATAAACATTCAATAACTAATAACTTGAGGTTTTTCTGCAAAATATGAGACTATTCAGTTTTATTTGTTGCAGCTGAATCTGTCATAATTATGATTCGTCTTATTGGATTTATAATGCATTTCCTTATTTAAGTAATTTTGAAATTCCATGACTTTTAGAGAGCTGTTATTGTGCTTATCTTTTTTACTACGTAATTATTTATTAAATTTTCATAACGAATAAATGTTGTTTTACATGTTCATGTTTAGAAAAATAATTTGTGCAGAATATAGTTTTACCTGCATAATAAAAGTCTTTGACCATATGAATTCACTTTTGGAGATTAGGTGATAAAGTGCATTTAAATTATTATTTTGCAAATGAGGACATTTTGATGCACTTTTATAGGTTCATTATGTGTCTGGATTTTGTTTTGGAAGACTTTTGAATCTTTTGAAAGTGATTTTGAACGTTTTGCTGCAGATGCTGGATTTAACTTTTTAGAACTGTAAGTTGATGCACTTTTATAGGCTCATTATGTGTCTGGGCTTTGTTTTGGAAGACTTTTGACTGTCATTCCAATTTCTTGATAAAATATTTGACATCATCTATGTTTTAACTGAGTTGAATCTCGTGTGGTTGATTTATTCAAAGCTTTTCATTCTTTTTTAAATGAACCTGTTCCAGAAGTTGAGAACCATTCTAGAATCTTTTGAAAAAAAACTAGTTGGCAGATTTTTAACCGACAAACAAGTGCGTTTTAAGCATCTTTCTAAATCGTTCATTTGTAACTGAGGTGGTGACCACTTGTGGAAGGCCCCTTGGGTCAACAACTGCAAACTTTCCATTTCCAGTAGTCTTGAATCGAACAGCAGAGATGAAAAGTGAAGACGAGGATGATGATTTTAATTTCTTCAGATCCTGGACATCGTCTCATGCGTGCGTGTGACATCCAAACATAAACATGAGGGAAATGACTCGTGAAAACAATTATAAGTGTTATCCTGAACTCTCTATCCTTCGATAGTCTTTTAACCAGTGCAGCTCTTAGTGGATGGTCATGTTTACTGGTCATCACCGCCTTCAAATCCAAAAAATAATGTCAGGTAACTGATCCAGCAGGACAAGCAGTGTGCATTTTCCATCGTTGGTTGCACTGAGAACGTCAGAGAAAACCATTAGCACTGCAGTCTCGGTTGAGTGAAACTTCATTCTTCTATTGATATTGCTGCTGTAAATTTGCAAAAAAACATTTTAGTCAATCAATCGTTTTATTGCAGATAATAATTGAATGTAAGCTTGAAATGATTTAATAAATCTATAGCACTAAGTAAGTAAGAATCTAATACAAATAAAATTAACACAATTTTTACATTCCAATCTGATATTAATAACAGCAATACTGTAAAAAAAGTTCAACAGATTTTGGTGATTATAAAAGTTTTTAAATAAATTTATAGTTATTGTTTATTCATAATGAGTGCAAGGAAAAAGAAAAAAATAAATAATAACTCTGCCTTTGGTTCCGATAATGATCTGCAATGATAAAATTATTTTAATAAATTTATAGTTATTTTTAATCGTAGTTGTGTTAATGAGTGTAGAGAAAAGAAGTAAATAAATAAATTAATTAATCAACAATAACCTATTCGGATCAATTGGCACATCTTCCGTGATTGTACAAGCATTTAGGCTGTATTTGATCAAACAAAGAAATGTTTCATTTTTTTAGATTGGAATTAAATGACAATAAATTATCAGATAAAAGCAGAATTGCTAGCATAACTAAAAAGTTTACATGATACAAAATCTCCTAATCCATGAAGTGTAAAAGTCATCTATCTGATCAACATGCAATTGTCACCAAACTTTCTATTTTCCTTTCTCTCTCTCTCTCTCTCTGATCAACATGGAATTGTCACCATCTTCCTTTTCATTGTCTCTCTCTTTCTTTCTTGTTAGCATAAAACCTTCAAAAATTGTTTTTTTTTGTAGCAAGAATGAAAAATTTCTTTTGCACAACAATCTTGCACTCAATGAGGCCAGGAGGCCACTACTGAAGAATCAGGAGGCAATATTGTATAAGTCGTTGTATCATATGTCTCACATTGTGAATGAAGAAATTGATTATGAAAAAAATCAAGTCTGAACAGCCAGAACAGTTTAAAATTACGAAAATGACAAAACTTAACCAATATGCCCATAGTCCAAGTGTCCAAGTAACTTAAAACTACCTATTGTACTGAGCTTTGTGCACTAGAATATTTTTTATCAATTTCACCAGCAATTTTGCAACTGTAATGCCACAGTGTTACATAAACTTTTAACTAGAGATGCACTGATTATCGGTGTCGGCCCTTTCACCAAAAATCGGTATCGGCATTTGCCGATAATCGATACCAGCTGATTATTGGGCAATTAGTGTTATTTTTATTTTTTTAAAATACAGAGAATATGATTTGAGTTAATACACATTGATTAATCAGTTTGTTGTGCATATTTCCAATAAAATAAACCAATATCTGGTCGCCTCAGTCAATTATATTCAAATCAAACTCAATCAAATTTATTTAACGCCAATGTCGTAAAAGAATCTGAGGCCGGAAGAGTTGGAGAAAGTACAGAGGAGAGCAACGAAAATACTGAATCAGTGCAAAAATATGAATGACAGACAAAGGATGGAATATTTGAACTTGCCGAATCTAAAGTACAGAAGAGACTGGAGTGACATGATCGAGACCTTTAAGATTCTTAAGGGTTTTTATGATATAAATTGTTCTCCATCCTTAAGATTGACGGAAACAAAGAGGACGAGACGAAACTCATTCAAACTGGTCGTTCTACAGGCACATAAAGACATATGAAAATACAGTTTTCCCCTGAGAGTGACCAGTTTATGGAAAAGTTTGACGGATGATGTTGTTTGTGCAGAAACGATGGATGATTTTAAAATAAAATTGGGCGAGGCGTGGATGACGAGGAGACATGTGTGATTGTGCAGCGGTTGTTTGAATTTGAAATTGAGAGGCAAGAAGGCAATGTGCCTTACGCTTTATTCAATTAATAATAATAATAATAATAATAATAATAATAATAATAATAATAATAATAATAATAATAATAATAATAATAATAATAATAATAATAATAATAATAATAATAATAATAATAATAATAATAATAATAATAATAATAATAATAATAATAATAATAATAATAATAATAATAATAATAATAATAATAATAATAATAATAATAATAATAATAATAATAATAATAATAATAATAATAATAATAATAATAATAATAATAATAATAATAATAATAATAATAATAATAATAAGATTCTCGGTTTTTTTTGCTTGGTACTTTGTTACTCTATTTGGTTGTGGACTAACAACAGAAGAAGCCAACTTCTTTACATCATTATCATTGTATCTCAAACTGCTTTTCTGTCAGTTTAAAAAATTTTCAAACCAAGCTTTATTCAAGGCTTCCACTCACAATTATAGAGAGATGTAAAAGAGAAGTAGAAGAGACTATAACAAACAGCTTAGTGAGTGGGTGTAAGTGTAGATTGTTGGTGTCCTACATATATTAATTGGAATATAATAAAAACTGTACCACCCAGACACTTATTAGTAATAATAAGGTTTACTCTGTGTGAAAATCACACAAGAAACAACTAGAAATCAATCAATATAAACTGATTGACGTTTGATGACACATTATGGGTGTGTTTAATTTGGGTTGCGATGGAGTTTAACCAAAACTTGTTTGTAAGCAAAATGTGCTTGAGAAGCGTTCTGGAGAGGTGAAACAAACCTGGGGATAACCTGAAATGATGTGATTTGATAAACAAAATTCTGTCTCAATGTCACATTTTAGTTTTCAGTAGATGATAATGCATTTTTATGTGCATTTCAGTAAGTTTAATTTAATTGCAGTTTAACTGGTAAGTTCCAGCCATTGTGAAGTATAGCAGAAACAAAGTGATAATATTTATTATTTGACAGTGCTACACATATTAATAAATAAATAAGTTTTAAAAGTCAAAAAACGGTAATCAACCGATTATCGGTGCACCTCTACTTTCAACATATGTGGATTCATAAATACCAATATTGGTAATTGATCTTAATCTATAATATAGTAGACCACGTCACTGCCTGTTTAATGATTCTGTAACGCTTATATATATATATATATATATATATATATATATATATATATATATATATATATATATATATATATATATATATATATATATATATATATATATATATATATATATATATATATATATATATATATATATATATATATATATATATATTAGTTTTGTTTTTCCTATTATTTAAGTTCAGCTTTTAATAATAATTGAAAAAATGCGTCTTAAAACACATGGTGTAAAAGACTATAAACTATAATAAAAAAAAAATAAATAAATAAAATAATAGAAAAACAAAGTATATTTTTTTAAACAAAATGTCTCTTAATATGAATGACGACGAAGATCCTGTGTCGAGAAAACGGCGTCTAGCTAAAGAAAGGCAACAGAGATATCGCGCAAGACAAACTCCACAATCAAAAGCAAAAATTCGAGTTTTAGATGCAGAAGCTCATCAACAACGCACTGCACAAATGTCTGTTGTAGAATTGCAAATTTTTCATGCTTCTCATGCCGCATCACAACAACGTTATGTCTATCGACTTACTCCTCAACATCTAGAAGCTTTTCACACTTCCATTGCTGCCTCACAACGTCATCGAATTGAGCAAATGTCTCCCCATGAATTGCAGTTACATCGAGAAACCAATGCTGCCAAGGAACGCCATCGAGTTTTGCAAATGTCTCCCAATGAATTGCAGCTACTACGAGCTGATAATGCGATCTCCCAACTTCAACGAAACTCAATTCGATCAACATGATTGTGGTGAATTTGATGTTTTATGTACTTCATGTCGATCAAGAAATTTTGCTGCAGAGCAACCATCAGATGGACTATTCACTTCATGTTGTCGAAAAGGCAAAGTAATGTTGCCAAACCAATTGACATTCACGGTAATACACTTGGATATCCCGATTTTCTTAAAAGCCTCATGTCAGACACGTCCAATCCAGATAGACAAAATTTTCGACAACATATTCGATCACACAACAGCGCAGTTTGTTTCGCTTCCATGGCCGCAAAAATTTTTGATTTGCTTATATATAGAATTTTTTTTATGGTTATCAAATGTCATTTTGTTTTTGTTGACTATTTTTATAATAACGGGTGCCGTATTTTAAAACTTCCGTCATTTTTGACGGGCTATCTCTAGTAATGTTATAAAGACTCATATAAATTGAGCAATTTGAAAAATTAATGATAATTCATGAAATGACACACAAGAGTCATAGGGCTATAAGCGAAATAAAGACTCTTTATCGTAAATTGGGGGGGCAGGGGGGAGGAATTTGCCCCCCCCCCCTGATTTTCAAAATTAGAATTTTTTTACCTAGAATTTACTATACATTTATTTAATTTTAACTTTACTTAACCTAGTGATGATGCAATGCGTATTGGAATCTTTCTGGCGTGTATAGACAATTCGCCCCCCCCCCCTTGATTTCCAAAATTAAATTTTTTTTTAGTTAGAGTTTACTATATAATATGTTAATTTTAACTTTACTTAACCTCGTGATGATTCAATGCGTATTGGAGACAATTTTATATCTTAGCTCGATGCTAGATTTACCAATAACTGCAGAGTGTATCAGTGTTGGTCCAAAGATTAGCTGTTTTCTGTGCCAAAATACAATCAGCGAACTCGTGGAATTTTACCCTAGTAGTGGTATTGATACAATGTTGACTCCCTTACAGCTGTCTACATCGAAGTTATTATTTATTACACAAAAATAAAACAAAATTATACCCATCCCATTTTGGACATCTTTTTTACAAACTTTTATTTAGGTTACAATCTCTGTTTTTTTGTGTGTGTGTGTCTTTCTCTATACGCAAATCTTGCAAGTGAAATTTAACCAGCATTTTGACTAGCTAGGAAGTTGATACTTTCAGCATAGCTTTATATTTGATGAAAATACATGATTCAATTTAAAAAAAACTTTGAACATCTTTTGCATTTCTAAATTGAATGTGTTTAAAATCAAAGTTTGTGTTGAAAAACTTGTTTTTCCTTTACTTGTTTTACTGCAATATGATTAAATCCTTCATCCCCCTCATACCCAGTGGCGCGTGGCGAATCCAGAATTTTCTGGTGGGGGATTCACTTCAGAAATTTTTTTATATTCTCTTCCAAAAAGCTGATAACCGGTAAGGGGTAGTCGTAAGTATTTTTCAAATTTTTTTTCAAAGACTTCCAATTTCTCCTCCCAAAAAAGCTGCGGTCGTTTTCCAAAAACAAGGTATTACCCAAAAAATTTCAATTGATACTCTGATGGGGGATGCATTTCCACATCCCTCTCTGCTTGTACCTACGTATTTATATAAATGTAAAAGGTAATGTGTGTGTGAGAGCATTCGTTTATCACATCCAGCTGCAGGAGCAATTTTAACAACGTTTGGCATGCAGGTAACTTCATTGATGAGAAAATTTTGAAAAATTACAAAAAAATCTGTTATTTCTTTGACGTTTCATTGGCAAAAACGAGACAAAACTAAGCACAAAAATCCCGGACAACATCGGGTTACCCTGTCAGTAAGCTATATAATGGCGGGAAAATTTTGCCCCCCCCCCCTGGAAAATGCTGAATTTACGTCCTGATAAAGAGTTTACAAAATATTGAGGGTTTGATTCACCTTAATATATGTATGTAAATTTATTGTTTATCTGCCCCCCCCCCAAAAAAAACATCTGCTATATAAATTGTCGTTTTTAATAATAATAATCTGAATAATGTTCATGTAGCATTTCATTAACTGAATGTAAACATTTTCTTGTTATATTTTAATTCTTTATAAAAAAAATAGTACTAACACTCTTTCTTGAAGCCCACTGGGAAGACTGGAATAAATTAAAAACAAAAATTTACTAATTTATAAAAATTGTTTAAACACATGTTCATCAACCTCCCTCTGGAGACTGGAATAAATTAAAAACAAAAAATTTACTCATTTATAAAAATAGTACTAACAGCATGTCTTCGGGCTCCAAGTCGAAACTGGAATAAATTAAAAACAAAAATTTACTCATTTATAAATTTTTTTTTACAATTTTAGCTTATTTCAATAGATATTTCAATATTTCAATTATTTCAATAGTCTCAGAAAAATTTCATTCAACTGAATGTATATATATTTTTTTATATTTCGTCTTTATTTGACAAACAAAACAGTACTAACAAGGGCTCCTCTGGGAGGATTTTTTGTGTAATCTGAAACAAATTAACAACAACTATAGGTTACTCGTTTGTAAGGATATTTTTCTGCATGAATTAAGATTTTTTTTTATTGACAGAAAACGAAACAGCATCAGCAATCGGACACTAACAAAAAAATGACAACGAGGTTATCGGTCCATAAAACAAAAAGATGTCAAAAGGCAAAAACCTAAAGGGTATTTACATCCCGCTAAGAAGGCTGCCTATAAAGTTCATTGCACACAAATAATAATCAGAAATATATTGAACTTGTACAAGTGCTATTGAAACATTGGCGACTCAATAATAAACTTTTTAAGTAATCGTTTGAAACAGGATAAGTTTGGTTGTTGAGATATAGTCATCGGAATTTTTGCATACACAATAGGACCCGCACATACAATTGATCGAAGCTTTATGTTGGATTTAGCAAAGGGGGATCTATACCTTGGATATGAACGAGGCACACAAGAATGTAATGAGGATGATTGAGGTAGCAATTTTCTAAATAAATCAGGAAACATATTATGATCAAGTTTATACATAAAGATTCCCACATGAAAATGATTTATTTTTTGAATTTTAAGTATGTTCAATTGTCTAAAGAATGGATCAGTGTGAGAAATACATGGTAACTTGAAGATGATACGTAAATATCTTTTCTGAAGTTTAAGCAGAGGCTGCAAATAAGTTGAGTAATTGGAAGCCCAGATTAAATTGCAATAATTTAAATAAGGAAACATAAATGAGTAATACAAAGTGACTGCTACTGGTAGAGTAATGTAAGGGCGAATACGTGATTGTCTCTCAAAAGTGAGTCTGTTCACCAACTTGGATAGAACAACGAGTATTAACAATTCTGATTGATGTGTATGTCTGTATATATATATCTGTGTACTAGTGTGCATGTGTATGTCTGTATATATGTATGTATGTGTACTAGTGTGCTTAGATTATTTTAGCTAATAGGTAAATGTATAAATAAATTTATTATAACACTATAGCTGTCTGAAATTCTTCATGGCTCTCATTTTGTTTTGTAATATATTTTGCTTGTTTTGCATTATGCACACACCACCGCCATTGTCAAAGAACAATATATCCAGAAATGTGCTGTAAGGATGGGAGGGTGCAGTTCATCAAAGTGAGCCTTAAGACTCAATTTTGGGACTCGGCATATCCTCAATTATTGTCTTTTACTGTTGAACATCACTACTTTTTCTCTTTCTTAACACTAGAATGACGGACTATTTGAACTAATTTTAACAACTGGAGCGGTCATTTTGACCGGTGTAAGCAATATCAAATTATGTCCGATAATAATAATTATTATTATGTGTAATAACTAGCAGTGCCCCTAGCGGCTTCGCTCGCATGAAATTAGAGAATTTGAACCGTGCATCCGTAGGTGTCGGCTCGGCCCGTCGACAACTTGGCCTAGCTCGTTTCAAAACCAAAATTCCTAGCCCGGCACGGCCCGTCTAATTTGGGCCCGGCCCGTTTTTACAGGCCTAGAAATTCTATATACTTGAAAAAAATTTCGGCCCGTCCCACCTTGACTTCAGGTTTGGCCCGGCCCGTCTGAAGACCCTAAAATTACTAAAATGTCTATATGCTTAGTGAAAAACCTCGGCCCGTACCACCTTGATTTAAGGTTTAGCCTGACTCGTAAGAAGACCCTAAAATAAAGGCTTGGTTAACTGGACTCAGCTATTTTTAACCGGCACAAAACCTCAAAATACTAAGTTTTACATCTGTAATGCTTGCAGTTGTTGAGTAGCAGTTATTTTAAAATCAAATAACCCTTATTTTGACCCCACATTTGAAGTCATGGAAACCAAAGTTTTAAAAAATGGTGAAACACTTATATCGTTATTTTTTGAGGCGCTGTTGGCAGAGCGGTAGGGCGTACCTATCCATAATGTCATTGTCATCAAGGAGTCATAATGACAAAATTTGTCATCATTTCGACCAGTGTAAGATAAAACAAAATTTTGTTTGATAACTATGATTTATAATTATCAAACAAATACTATAGATAGTATTATGATGTCATTTACATCATTAGTTATAGATATTAGTTATACAATACTAAAATTACAAAAAAACTGCTTATTTTTATAACAAAACTGCAGTTTGCACAAAAATTATAACAAAATTAATAATATTAACAGGAAGCAGACTTGTAGACATCAGTGCTTAATTAAGTTAAGGATGGAAAGCGTTTGAGACAGCTTGAGTTTTTATTGGAATCCTATTTTTCAAAATAAATTTAGGAGCTACCTTGTATATAAAATGGAATTGATAGAAAATATGTAAAATATACAAAATAAGATAAACATTTTAAATAAAATATATGTGCGTGTGTCCCATAGGAATAGTAATGGGATGTTAATTGCACTTTATTGGTGTTTATAAGCAATCTTGTCGAGCGACGAAGCTTGTGGGACTTTTTTTTTTAAAAGAAACATCATTTTATAGCAAATAAAAATATTTTTTGGTAATCTGGGGGGATGGATTCATCCCCCCATCCCCGCTCTGGATCCATCGCTGCCTATCATTACCTGAAGTATCATTAAGTTGTTGTAACAATGTTCAAAATTCTTGAGCACTAAACTGCTCCCCAACAGCATTACTAGATATTATAAAATTAGGCGGTTGCTCTCCCGTTCCCGTTCTCGCTCATTTTTTCTTTTTCATTCTTTCCTAACTTCTTTTAGCCCTTCAAAACGTAAAATAGATTTGCTAAAACTGGCTAAAACTTGCTTGAAGCCTTCAAACGTTGTTACGTAAACTAAATATGAATTCTATTACGCAATTACCAATTACCGCAACTATTAAAAATAAATAACCAAGATTCAGTAAATAACGTATTCGGTTGAATTTCAGTTGTAAATATGTATTTATATAAAATTATAATTAAATAAAATAAAAAATTTCTAATTTTTGTGTTAACATTTAATTCATATAATCAGTGGATCAGTGGTTACGTACGGACGAACATTGTCAATTATTATATTAGATTAAAAAAGCGGGTCTATCCTGTTAAAAAGTTAGCAGATGAATAGTTTGAGTAAAAGGCGCCCCACGTTTTAAATTTATTGTTGAAAAAATAGCTAGATCACAACCATATATAATGATCACAACTTTCTGAATACCTGGAACATTTAGAAATACAAATACTGCCAATCGAACAACATGATTTTAGAAAAGGTAGATCTACCTCATCGGCGCTATTGAGTGCATCTAATATTTGGACAACTTCTTAACAAATTTCTTAAGTTTACAGGAGTCTTATTTTTTGACCTTAGTAATGCGTTTTACAAGGTAGAGGTTTCTATTCTAATTGGAAAGTTGAAACTTTATGGTGTATCTGAACTAGCTTGTTCCTGGATAGCTTCTTACATGTCTAACCGAACCCAAACTGTAAATTTCGGAGATTTCTACTCGGAAAAGGAATTAGTAAAACTTGGTAGTCTGCAGGGTTCAGGGCTATCTCTTTTATTGTTCTGACCAGTGATATGCCAGATCTAAGCAGTACGAAGCGACGGATCTAGGATTTTCTAGTGGGGGGGATGATCTAACTTAAACTTAACAAAGAAATTATTTTACAAGTTACGAAACAAACAGTATGCACAAAGACAACAAAGATAACATTCAAAGCACAAGTCAAATTTATAGAATAAAAAATCTAAAGTGCAAAAATCAAGACGCCTATTCTTGCTGGCTGCAAATTTTTCAATAACATCATCTGTTTCTAAAGGTAATGCGTTATGAATGTATAATAATGTTAGGCTAGTAAAACGCTCATCTGTGGTTCCATTCAGGGGCGCAACCAGAAAAATAGCTGGAGGTGCTGAAGTTCGAAAAAAATTTTTTGACTATCTTCAGTCTGCAGTCTTTTTCTTGTATCCTTAATAATTTATTAATGATAGAAAAAGGAACAAAAGTCCGCCTAGTTTTGCCCCTGTTTCTGTTGCGCAATGAGTTTTTCAATATCTTCATGGCACTGAAGCTCCGTTCAGCTGTATATGTAGTAATGGGATTCCCATGCCGGTGTGCACTCTCGTTTCACAGTAATCTAGCGAGGGGTTCATACCCGGATTCCTACTGGATTTGTCGATGAATCTGGTGGGGCTTAAAAACATTTTTTAGCATATACAAATTTTTTTAGTATTCTGGTGGGGGGATGCATCCCCCCATCCCCCGGATCCGTCGCTTGCAGTACCAGATCATTTAATGATGTATTCTGATGACATTTCATCAGCAATAGTTGTTGCGGACTCCCTGTTAGACAGACAAAACAGCTGAAAAAGTCTTAAACTATATGGATTTAAACAAGCTAGTGTCGAATCCTGAAAAAAAAACTAAACTAATTATTTTTTAAACTGGTAGACTAAGGTCCGATAAATTAATAGTAAACTGTCGTGATTCACTAATAACAGAAAGTTGCAATGAAACTATGAAACTTTAGTAGGATTGTCTGTTTCCAACAACTCTAGCTGGAATGACCACATTTCCAGTTTACTTCCAAAGCTCCCAGGGGCGCAACTAGCAAAAATGATGGGGGCTCAAGTTTGAAAAAGGAAAGAAAGCCCGCCCGCGGCGAACATTTGTTTTGACTATCTTTAGTCTGCAGTCTTTTTTTGGTATCTTTAATAATTTATCAATGAAAGACAAGTAAGACTTTAAACTGAAGATAGTCAACCACAGTTAAAGCAATTGTTAAAAAAATAAGTTTATGAATAAATGTAGCACCCCCACCCAAAGAAAAACTCATCATATTTGAAAAAATTGCATGGCCCTCCGATTTGGCCTGGGGGACTTGCTCAAGTTTGAAAAATAGAAGAAAACCCGCCCGCGGCGAATTTTTTTTTAGACTATCTTCAGTCTGCAGCCTTTTTTGGTATCTCTAAGAATGTAATGATAACAAAGAAAAAATGCAAACTGAAAATAGTCAAACTCAGTCTCAAATCAGCTAAAGAAATGTTAAAAAAATAAGTTTATGAATAAATGTAGCACCCCCACCCAAAGAAAAATTCATCAAATTTGGAAAAATTGCAGGGCCCTCCTCTAGTTGCGCCTCTGAGAGCTGGACAAAAAAATAGGAGTCATAAGGGTTTACTATCAAAAGAACGAAAACAAAAGGGCGAACACAAAAGAGCGAAACTAAAAAGGGCAAATGCTAAAAAGAGCGCACGATAATAAGAGCGAAAATGAAAAGGGCGAAACTAACAAGTATAGGAAAAACGAGTTTTTCAACACAAACTTTGATTTCAGATATATAGAAATATTATTATTAACGACAAATAACTAATTTGCAATTATTATTCCTCCTATTTTAATTAGTAATAATATTATTATTAACGAAAATTAACTAAGTTGCTAATATTATTCCTATTATTGGAAAGTTCGACGCTTTACAAATATATAAAAAACAACGTACGTCATCGCGGAATATAAACAACTTGAAAATAAACAAATCGACGAAGTAGTACATCGGCAGGTTTTTCCAATAACAGCCATTGAAGGTTGGGTTTTTTGTAGGCGGTTTTTTTCATTATCAGCCATTAAAGGTTGAGTTTTTTTGTAGGCGGTTTTTTTATTATCAGCCATTAAAGGTTGGGTTTTTCGTAGGCTTTTTTCCAATATCGCCCAATAAAAGTTGTTTTTTTCGTCGGCATTTTTTTCGATATTTGCCGTTACAGTTTGTTTTTTTCGTAGGCTGTTTTTTCCGATACCATCCAATAAATATTGTGTTTTTCGTAGGCGGTTATTTCCAAAAACATCCCATATAGGTTTTTTCACTATCACCCAATAAATATGGGATTTTCGCAGGCTGTTTTTTCCAATATCGCCCATTAAAAGTTGTTTTTTTTCGTAGACAGTTTTTCTTAAATCATCCAATCAAAGAGAAAACCATTCCAAATTGTGTTCATGTGAAAAATCATCTGCTACTGGCTATAATAGTCAAACGCTTCGCAAGAAAGTCATTTCTATAATAGCGCATTGGTGTTGTTTTTGAGCTTAGAGTGCGATTTGAGTGCAACTAACTTTACTATTAATATGTAAAAACTCACACGTTTCGCGCGCGATGCGTGCGTCAAGTGCTGGTTCCCTACTATAAAAGTGCAATGATGTATTTATTATGTTACCCAATTACCATCTGCAGGTCTGAAAAAACTCACGTTGATAGATTATGAGACGCTGAACACTGTTTGTTAAGGCACTTTTTTGTTGAAATGTTTAAATAAAAAGTTATTAGCCGCGAAAGTATAACGCTTTGAGGATATATATAATGCATCGTACGTCATCACTAAATATAAACAAGTTGAAAATAAACAAATCACCGAAGTATACTATTTTGGCGGGGTTTTCCTAATTTTGGGATTACGTCATCACACATTATAAACAAATTGAAAATAAACAAATCACCGAAGTAGAATATTTTTCGAAGCGGGTTTTCTCAAAAATGAGAATACATAACTCATTATATACAAGTTGGAAATAAATAAAGTAGACGGTTGGAGTTTTTCATTCTCCGCCATTGAAGGCTGGTTTATTTCGTAGGGGGTTTTCCCATTATAAGCCATTAAAGGTGGGTTTGTTTTCGTATGCGGTTTTTTCAGATATAAGCCATTACAGGGTTGTCTTTTCATAGGCGGATTTTCAATATCAGCTATTAAATGTTGTTTTTCAAAGACTGTTTATTAGTCAAGTTTTTTCAATATTTGCCATTATTACTTTTTTCTGCTTTTTTCGTTAGCGGTTTTTTCATTATCAGCTATTAAAAGTTGTTTTTTTGTAGGTCGTTTCTATATAAGCCACTAGCAGTGCCGTAGCGGCTTCGCACGCATGAAATTAGAGAATTTGAACCGTGCATCCATAGGTGTCGGCTCGGCCCGTCGACAACTTGGCCCAGCCCGTTTCAAAACCGAAATTCCTGGCCCGTCTAATTTGGGCCCGGCCCGTTTTTACAGGCCTAGAAATTCTATATGCTTGATGAAAAACTTCGGCCCGTCCACCTTGACTTCAGGTTTGCCCCGGCCCGTCTGAAGACCCTAAAATTACTAAAATATCTATGTGCTTAGTGAAAAACCTCGGCCTGTACCACCTTGATTTAAGGTTTAGCCTGGCCCGTAAGAAGACCCTAAAATAAAGGCTTGGCCCGACCGATGATAAACTGGACTCAGCTACTTTTAACCGGCACAAAACCTCAAAATACTAAGTTTTACACCTGTAATGCTTGCAGTTGTTGAGTAGCAGTTATTTTAAAATCAAACAACCATTATTTTGACCCCACATTTGAAGTAATAGAAACCAAAGTTTTAAAAAATGGCGAAACACTTATATCGTTATTTTTTTAGGCGCTGGTGGCAGAGCGATAGAGCGTTCGCCTGTCGATCAGGTCGGCAGTTCAAAATTCGCCGGCGTCACCAGCGTAACTCCCTTAAGCAAGAGTTCACTCGCATTTGCTAAAGAGGTAGGCGCCTATAAATGGCTGCCTTTGCAAGTACCCTCCTTCTCTCGCCTTGAGCAAGACTTGTCTTGATAAGGCGTATGCTAAATCTCAATAAAAAAATACTAAATACTAATTTTTACATCTGTAGCATTCACAGTTTTTGAGTAGCAGTTACTTTAAAAAACAAATAACCCTATTTTCCACCCCACATTTGAAGTCCTGGAAACCAAATTTTCAAATAATGCTAAAACACGTATTTCATTATTTTTAGAGTAGAAACTAAATACTAATTTTTACTCCTGTAGCATTCACAGTTTTTGAGTAGCAGCTACTTTAAAAACCAAATAACCCAATTTTCCAACCCGCATTTGAGGTCCGGGAAACCGCATTTTCAAAAATTAGTGAAACACGTATCTTTTTATTTTTCAAGAAGAATCCATATACCAAATTTCAAAATCTCATTTTTGGTTTTCGAGATATACATTGTTTTAGAAAAAAGTTTGTTTTCCAGTTTCTTCCCCTCAGGAGCAAAATTTTCAAAAATTCTTTCTTAATGGATGCTTACGCAATAAAAGTAATATAAGTTCCAAATTTCACGATTCTAGGATGAGGCGTTTGAGCTCGGCGTTGATTATCAGTCAGTCAGTCAGTCAGTCAGGACATGTTCTTTTATATATATATAGATTAAAGGTTGGTTTTTAAGAAAGCTGGTCCAAAACGTGCTCAATCATTTGCGCCTGGCTGAAAAACCACACACGCTTTTAAATTGGTTTTATCGTAGGTGGTTTTTTTATTATCAGCCATTAAATGTTGGGTTTTTTGTTGGGGGTTTTGTCAATAACTGCTTTTGAAGGTTGTTTTTCATAGTCGGTTTTTTCACATGTCGGTTAACAAAGTTTTTTTTTCGTTGGCGGTTTTTTTATTATCAACCATTTATGGTTGTGTTTTTCGTAGGCGGTTATTTCCAAAAACATCCAACATTATTTTTTTCGTAGGCGCTTTTTTCACTATCATTCAATAAATGTTTTTTTCGTAGGCTGTTTTTCTCAATATCGCCCATTAAAAAGTTTTTTTTGTAGGTAGTTTTTCCAAAATCATCCAATCAAAGAGAAGACCATTCCAGGTAAAAAATCAACTGCTACTGGCTAAAATAGTCACATGCTTCGTTTGCGAAGCGTTCGCAAAGCATTAGTGTTGTTTTCGAGCTTATAGTGCGATTTGAATGCGCCAAGCTCAAACAAAAAAGTTATACGAAAAATAAAACGTGGACTCACCTTCAAGCAGCAAAATCAAGGGCAGATAAGCGTCTGCGAGCCTATTCATAGGTCTTGTTAGATTCCCGCGTTTCTTACGCGTCCCCTGATGTAACCAAAGACTATATAGACGACCGCATTATCGAGATATAAACAAAACTGTAACATCTCTTCTCGCCGAGACCGAAAAAGCCGCGCGCAGAAAAAACGGCTCATCTCAGTTGCGTACGTCTTATGCGTTTTTTAAACCGTGCGACTGCCTACATTCAAAGAGAAGACCATTCCAAAATGTTTCCAAATAAAAAATCAACTGCGACTGGCAGAAAAAACTCACACGCTTTGCGTGCTGGTACAACCTAAAAGCAGATGCATCAGATCAAAGACAAGAGATGATGTCACTGTATCGGATGTCTCTGGGAATTATCTTAGAAAAACAGGAAAAAGCTGAAATGTTCTGCCACCTGAAATAAGATCTGAAAGGAGTTTTATCAATGCCAAAGAAATGAATAATAAGTAAAGAAAAAAACGAGTTTTTCAACACAGACTTTGATTTCAAATACACTCAATTTAAAAATAAGGTAAAGTTCTAGTATAGCGTCATCGGCCGATTTCTATAAAAACACGGTTTAAAAAACTGTTTAATAGAATAAGCTCAGAACATTATCAGAACATACTACGAACAAGTTTTTTGTACAGAAAAACTTACTAAAAACCGACTTTAAGCAAAAATATCCAAAGGCAATGTTGATACCACTGATCTCTATATTATAGAGATCAGTGGTTGATACGCGGAATAATACAATTCAAGAAATGAAAAGTAAGAAAGAGTTAATATAAAAATAAAATTAAAAATTAAAATAAAAAAATAAATGTTAAAGGGTTCAAAATAATTGTTTAATTATTTAATATGCATCTTAAATTTAAAAAAATCAAAGCGCTGAGCGGAAATTATCCGTGACTAGCGGGGTACCCGGCCTTGCCCGGGGTTTTTCTATCGTTTTTTCTCTCGCTCCCGTTTCCCTTCCCGCTTACTCTTACGCTCCCGGTCGCTTTCCCGCTTCCGGTCACTTTCCCGCTTCCGGTCGCTTTCCCGCTTCCGGTCGCTTTCCCGCTTCCGGTCGCTTTCCCGCTTCCGGTCGCTTTCCCGCTTCCGGTCGCTTTCCCGCTCCTGGTCACTTTTCCGCTTTCGATCGCTTTCTCGCTCACGCTTGCTCTCCTCTTCCTGGTCACTTTCTCGTTCTCCACACGATTCTGGTACCAATCATGACCTCTAAAACTCAGAATTTCTACTCCAAGAAATATGGTGGAAACCGTAATAAAGACAACCAAGTACTTCTACTTTGATATAATTTTATTTTTACTTGGTTTTCGGCTGGTTATTTATTGTTCTTAAAGTTTTTTATTTGTCTTAAGGCATATTGACAAAACCGTAGCATTTAAAGAAACTGTTTTAGATATGGAGCGGGTTACGCAACCCGTACTTCTAAAACAAACTGTTATTTTTCAAGTTTTATTTTTCATAATTTAAATGTTTAATTTCTTTTCCTAAGCTTTCTTTTTTTATTTTAAATGTGTTTAATTTTTATTTTCTTTATTCCCACTGTTCACTTCTATCGCTATTGACAAATAGATCTTCACCGGGAACTACATAAGAATCGGCAGCAATTTTTAAATGTTCTAAAGTGATATAATTTCTGGTTTTTTAAATTATTTATGTTTTAATTGGTCTTTAGTTTTCTTTTACATATCATTTACGTTAAAACCCGGTCATTTTTCACCGAAATCGGCCGATGACGCTATACTAGAACTTTACCAAAAATAAGAAAGATGTTCAAATTAAGTTGTTTTTTTTTTAATTGAAATATGTGTTGTCATCCAATATAAAGCTATGCTGAAAGTGTCAACTTCCTAGCTAGTCAAAAAGCTGGTTAAATTTTACTTGCAAGATTTGTGTACAGAGAAAGCCACACACAAACAGAGATTGTAACCTAAATAAAAGTTTGTAACATGTAAATGAAAAAACGAGTTTTTTAACACAAACTTTGATTTAAAATACACTCGATGTGTGTCTGTGTGTATGTATACAAAAGATGTTCAAATTTCTTTTTTTTTTTAATTGAATCATGTATTGTTATGCAATATAAAGATATGCTGAAAGTTTCAGCTTCCTAGCTAGTCAAAAAGCTGGTTAAATTTTACTTGCAAGATTTGCGTACAGAGAAAACAACACACATCCAAACAGAGATTGTAATTTAAATAAAAGTTTGAAAAATCAAGTCAATCAGTTGGAAACAGTTTTCAGTAAACATTTCAAAGAACTGAGTTTCTAATGTTTATTTGTCTATCCCCGCGCCATGCCCGGCGCTATATCCCAGTGAGTATTCTTGCATTAAAAAGTCACGTGATAGAGCTGGGATAGACAGCTGGGCACTTGCCCCCCCTGGATTTCTTGTTTATTTTTTTTAGACAAAAATAGACAACAAATTTATAATTAAAACATTTATAGTTAATTGTAAAAACTGTGATACCTTCTATTGTCATACAGATATTATCATCATCATTATCTTTCGGGATGCATCCCCCGATGCTCTACTTTTTCCTCTACTCCCATTTTTCTAAATACTATGATGCGTGAAAATTATCCATAATTATTGATCCACCACTGCTTAAATGGTTTATTCTAAGTATAATATTTATTTCTGCTTGTATTAGTTAATAAGCTTATGTATAGTTGTTGGCCGAGCTGGGGCTGTTGTGTAAATGGGCCTCCAAAAAACATAACTATGGTCTTTTACATATGCTTGCCTATTGTTTAATTGTCTCCTCTCATTTTCTTAAATTTTTTCCAACTTTCTTTACAAAGCCTTAAAGGTACACAAATTCCTATTCAACAATGACAGTTTGGCTGTTTAGGAGATACAAACTTTTCCAACTAAAGCATTTTTGTAATTTTAAGCGTGTTTTTAAAACATTTGGAATATTTATCATGATGTAAAATAAAATAAAGTTAACTGTAAATTGTACTCTATGTACCTAATTTTAAACAAAAAAAATTCAAAATTTTCTTGGGCTCAATTGAGCCCAAGACCACACACAATTTTGGAAAAAAGAAGAAACCTGAGAGAGAATATGAGAGAAGAGGCGAAGAGAGAAACAAAATTAGAAGCTTTTCCCCCCCTGCAAAAATTCCTGCGGGCGCCCATGAATAAAAGTGTGTAAAAAAAACTTTTGAGTGCATCCACTCATACTTAATAAAAGTGTTTTTGGGACTATGGCGTTGGATTGGTTTTGTCATCGGTAGGTACTTTTTGACTCTAGCTACGGTCCTGCCGCTGTTATGGATAACTGCCGATATGCTGTATCTACTCGGACTCTTTCATATTAAAATTGTGGTGAGATGCGGATACCCAGCGATGATCGTCTTAAACGTGTCTTGATGTTCTATCACTTCTATACCGCGGATAATATTCTTTCTCAGTTCGATGGTGCATTAAAATGGCCAATGAAAATGGCATTTTAATTGTGGTACCCATGTAACATTATCTAATGTTTGAAAAATATGTCAATTATTATAACTGTTTTTAGTGTTAAAACGCAAAATTTTGACTACAATCAAGAAGCTGTATTTAACAAATAAATTTGCGATGCGATCCAATCCTACACATACACACTTGGCCTCTTAATTATATAGCGAAACAACAACCGTCGAGGTGTGTGATTTTATTTGTTTGGTTCGGTAGATTTCTTCCAACGTGTGAGTTTACGCTACAAATTACGCTATACATTTTATTTTTTATTGATTGAGATTTAGCATACGCCTTATCATTTTTTTTTTTTTTTTTATTTTTATTTTTATTTTTTTTTTTTTTTTTTTTTTTGTTTTATTTAATAAATATGCAGCTTGGTTTAATGTTGTGGTGTTAGGTTTTTTTGTAAAATCAGCTTGGCTTAAAAAGTTTTTACATTTTTCTTCTAGAATTACTAGATATAACTAGACTAGGACTAAGACTAAGACTCACTAGACTAGACTAGAGAATTACTACTAGATTTGAGCTAGATTCTGTCTATTTCTTTTAATCAATTCGGATCAACGTATACTAATACTACCTATTAAGACTTAATTAACTACTAATTTAAAAATAAATTTATATTATAAATGAATCCTGGTGTGAGATTGTATTTAGACTATTTAGAGAGAGAAGCTTTTGAGCTTGGCTTAAGATTTTTAAATGATATAAAATATAAATATTTTCTTAAATAAAATAAAGTAATTATTTTGATCATATATATATATATATATATATATATATATATATATATATATATATATATATATATATATATATATATATATATATATATATATATATATATATATATATATATATATATGTATATATATATATATATATATAAATATATATATTTACCGCTGGTCAAAAAGAACCAACTTGTATTGTGATTTGAAAAATAGTGCTGGAAGTGTCTACTACAGATAGTTGTTATAAACTGGAAAAGTGTGGAGAAGAAGAATCATCAATAATACCATAATCATCAGTTGAGCAGACCTAGTTTTCATGAAGTAAAAATCAGGTTGGATAGATTTTGGAGAAGCAGTAGGCATTTGGTGGAAAAACTCAGATATGTTTTATGTTTTCATCAAAGATATAACATTATTAACCTTTGGCTTATTATACTGCTAACATTCATTTCAGTATTCATACAATGATATAACCAAATTTTGTTCCGGAGGGCCTACAATCATATTGCCAACATTTGTTCTGGACAGTGTTGACGTAAGTACTCAGAAAATGTACTTAAGTATAAGTACTAAGTACTCTGAGTTAAATGTACTTTAAGTACTCAAGTACCTTGAAAATTTTTATTGATCAGCATAGAACCAAGTATTTATTAAGAAACATCACCAAAATGTTTTTTTGAGTTGAATCATTACTTTCTGAACCTTGTTCATAAAACGCCAGTTGATGCTGTCACAATCTCTGCTTCTGGAAAAGTATTTGTTTCATTCATACGATTGACTTCAACTACGAACATTTTTTCAGCCATCTTACAATGTGTTAATGGCAGCCAGCGAACTTTAAAGTATGGGTGTGACACAGCAGGATATCTGTAGATGACTAGTTTCGTCTTCGATGTCCCAGGATCACTGTCTTTACTCTCTGATGGTTCCAACTCTAATATGCTTGATTCAGCATACTCTTTAAATGCTTAAGATTGTTTACATAATTGTTCCCATTATAAGTCACAACATTTCGTCTAACCGTATTTGCTTGCATATGAACTAGGGCTAAAACAAAATAATACAAAATTTAAAGTTCTTAGCCTACAAATTATTAAAATTCTCATTCTTAAAGTACTTGAATATGCTTGGTGAAATTCGAAAGAGCTTTGTATTGACGGCGAATGGCATTCTGTTATGGCTTGTAAAGACTGCAAAGGGCTTTTATATAATCTCCATAGTCAGAAACTATTTCACTGAAATAGGTCCTCACAACTGAAGGGGAAACTTGACAAACTTTGCAGTTTCTGTTACAATATATTGACCACTTGTAAGAAACACTAATGTAAAAACTAGAATGACTAGGCATAACCTGGACAACAGAAAATGCTAGAGCAAAGAATCTGTTACATAAACACTTATTTTTAGCTTAACAAATTATAAATAATTTAAATAATTAGTTTTAAAAATAAAAATAAAGCAATTTTTTAAAGTACTTAGCTACTTTTGAAATGTACTTGCTTAAGAAGTACACTAAAAATGTACTTAAGTTAGGGAACGTAGTGACCGGGAAGCACAAGAGACGTTCGTGAATTACCAGTGGAGGCCATCGCATTTTCTGCTGAAAGTTTGATTGTAAGTCTATGAGCCGACACAATATTTTTTACAAATTCGTGCTTATAACCATAACTAGAAGGAATAATGAATATGCACTGTTTAATTCTATATTTTTATGTTAGATTTATAAACATATTAGAAAGTCAACGCTCAATACAGCTTAATACGTGCAATAGCATAATGCGTCTGTGCTTTCTGATGCGACCTTGACACTTTTTAGCTTCAGTGAAATGTGTTTCTTTTAAATCGGTACGTTGAAATACCAATAGCAATTTATTCAAGTTAGACAAAACTCGGTTTACTGCATAACTTTTATTGTGTATCTTCATTTATTAAATAATGGCTAGACAAAAATGCACACATTCACAAGCACATAATCACAAGTATACCATTACATTCAAACGACTGTTTTCTTTCTAATTTTTCGCGGAGTAGGTGTTGATGTCGATGCACAATCAGCTTGGTTAACTCGCTTAACTAGATTTTTGCACATGCAATTAAATAAACGGCGAACCAGGAGGTTTGCTGTTCGGTGTCCCTGAGCACAATGGTGGTTCACAAGTTTGTCCATTACTGCTGCTTCAAACACAGCGTGCTGACTCGAGGAAGAATATGCCATAAACTTCCAAAAATCTTCTTTCGAATGCATGTCGTGG
This sequence comes from Erpobdella octoculata, assembly GCA_963978895.1. Lineage (NCBI taxonomy): Eukaryota > Metazoa > Annelida > Clitellata > Hirudinida > Erpobdellidae > Erpobdella > Erpobdella octoculata. Next base: position 16,920,792 of record OZ022240.1, on the reverse strand, counting down.
AAATAAAAAAATGCTGCAGAGCACACAGCTAAGCAGTATTCAGTGGGCTCAGATAATCCACCCTGGTCTAGCAGTTCAATGACTTTTGTGTGCTCCACAGAATTTTCTTGATCACTGAAGCGAGAGACCAGATCTTCTTTACAAGATTGACATTTCTTTTCTCGAAATTGCGCTCTTTGAACGACAGAGTGATTAACCGAGCAATCAACTTAGAGAAAATGTCAATTTGCCCGGTAACAAGATCATGATCCGATACGCCGTATGTCAACGAAACTATTACGTTTGATACACGACTGGAGTCGGCCCGATTGATGACAAGGTCAAGCAGACCACAGGTTCCTGACGTTGTGCGTGTTGCCATAGACACATGTTGTTGTAGGTTATGGGTTTCAAGTAGCATCTTGAGATCGCTACACCGCCACAGTTGAAATCACCAAGCGCCACGAAGCGGTCGACATCGATAATGTCACCTATTCTAACGAGTAAGTCAGAGAAGTCGTCGTAGAACCTCCTTAGACTAGACGACAGCGACGATGGTGGACGATAGATTATTGCGACGGTATCACTATTTTAGAGTGACCATGACCCGCGACATCAACCGATACTAGCAGACATTCAAACATTTCGTAATAGTTGGCCAGACTTTGAAGTTGGTGAATACAGACGGAAAGCGTGTCACGGTAGATGATGCAAAGTCCACCACCACGAGTTGTTCTAGTTGCTTTTGGTCGCAGGCGGTGGATGACCCGAAAACCATCAGGAAGGCAATCCAGTTTGACAGCATCCGGATCGTCGTTAACTAGCCACGTTTCACATACTGCTAGCATGTCCAGTGGTTGCGCCTGTGACTCGATGAGGTCGATGATCAACGGTCCCTTGTTGACGATTGAACGTCCATTTACAAACCCGAAAATGATTGAGTCAGATTCTCTAACTTTTGTGTTGGTGAGCTTCTGGGTACACTGTTGTTTTATCTTTGATCCCTGTTTGTGTCAGTTGCATAAAGCACACACCACATTTGTAGCATGAAACCGAAATCGTTTAGGAGTCCACAACTGCAGTTCGAATAGTATTTGACGTAATTTTCGATCGATTGGAGAGACGCCAGACCTAAGCGTAAGCAAGTCTGCAGTAGTGTAATTCATTATCATGATGAAAGTTAGCAGTTAACATTGGAATTTTGCCATCATCACCATCAGTACAAGCAGGCAGCAAAAAAATTTTCTTATTAATCCAGCTGTTGAAGATGTTTTTAAAATTATGTGTTGTATCGAAGAGAAGAAAAGTTTTTTGGCCATTCCACATACAGGATACTTCTAATTTTCCACCGCAAAGTTCGGTATAGAAAGCTCTGTAATATAAAACAGTTTTATTAAAATTAATCAATAACTGGAAACACAGTCATCAGACATTAAAAAAATCACAGGCTTTAAAAATAAAAATATTTTTATAAGACTAGCTGGAAATGTTCTCACCTGTTTGTTGATAAATTGTCCATGGAAACAGCTAACAGAGTGACATAATTCTTCAACTTGCTTGTAACAATCTTCTCGAAAGTATGACGTAAGATAGCAGGGTTCAAGGCAGCAACGGCTGTTAACCCAACTACATCTTTAAATTTGCCACACAACGATTGAACCATAAAACACAAAACTGTTTTAGCAATTTCTCCATTTGCTGTCAAACCAGACCCGTTAAAGTACTCCAATCGCTTTTGCTTTTACTCCGAGTCACATTTGTATCTACTCTATTTACCAGTATATCTTCATCTTGAAAATGTAGCTCACACAGTCGATGATTTTTAGTCGGATGGAAATTCTTCAGTGATAAAAAACGAATCCACTTGTCTAGTCACTCTAGTCTAACAGAATCGGATCCTTAACGGAAATCTAAAGAGTTTTAATTTTTCGCTACTTGTATTGGATTTATAACCGGTTTTACAACCCGGTGTGTAACATTTGTTAACCATTTTAAAGAGCAATATTATAAGCAACTGACTTACGGCAAACGACTAGCTACTAGCAAGAACAAAAACACACAAGAACGAATATGAATAAGCATGGAAGTTTTATAACATAACTAATAAAATCATTATATATCTATGAAAATCATAGATTATAATTTAGAAACAAAAACACATTTAAATTTATATTATTATAAATTGCTTATAAAACAACTCCTTCAATTCAATATATGACAGATTGTTTAACTCGTTCTACTAAACGTTTAAAATAAATATTTGAAGTGAAATAAATTTAATTGTGCAGATTAAAAGTAATTTCAGGGTACACACTAATTTAAATAATTTTTTTTCAAGTAGGTATGTGAGATTAGAGCGATTTTAGCATAGGCCTCCACTGGTAAGATTTGGAGGAAAACATTTTTCCCTTGCGCTTCCCGGTCACTACGTTCCCTAACTTAAGTACAAGTACTAAGTACACATTCGCAAAAGGACTTAAGTACAAGTACTCAAGTACACATATTTTACTTAAGTACATACTTGAGTACATGTACTCAAGTAATCGTCATCACTGGTTCTGGAGGGCCTACAATCATAACAATATGGCACAACCAAACATACAGAGTTATCTTGAAAAACTGCTAAAGAAAGAAATACACTCTTTTATGGTTCACAAGATCAATCAAATAAAATGCAAACTGGTTGTTTTAGTTGGGCAGTCTGTTTTTCGGTTTGAGGCAAAACTTTTTTGTTGTTGAATTTATTTAAGATAGGCTTATTTTGATTATCAAGTAGGAATAAAACTTTTCCTGACATCAGTTAAATGGCAATAATTAATGCATTATTATTTCTTAATAAAATAGTTATCTTAATAAAAAAATTGTTCTTTTACATCACACTCTCTGTTAAGCATTGTAGCTCAGATTGTATGATGCTTGTCTCGATTCTGTAAGCATTTTGTCCTTGGTTCTAACCTTAGCGGTGTCTTGTTTTTGTATGCATTAATAAATCTTAAAATGCATTATGATTTATTTAATTTTTTCTATTTATTATTTGTAGATTGTAATAAAATACTTGGTTTTGTTTGCTAATGGATAAATGACTAAAAAATTAATAATTTTGATTTAATTGGTTTATTTAAAAATGGACATTCCAAGGCTAGTTTGAAGCTTAAATTATTTATAATATTTAGTGATTTAAAATACTTATATTCTTGTAAATAATTTTGCTTTTTTGTCACTATCAATGATGTTTTCTTTTTTTTTCTTTTTAAGATTATTTTGCATTTCGTCTCACAAAAACCTTCAAGGTGGGTGGCTTGTATTTTATAGTATAACTTTTAGTTTTATGGTTTGTCGTTAAGTTTAAAAATAATTTACAAATAACTGCATGAAAGAGAAGTTTGGAAACTCATGCAATTTCAATTTTTCTTTTTTTTTGTTTATATACTTATGTGCTTCAGTTTCTTGTTTGGTTGCTTATGTGCTTCAGTTCCATGTTTGGTTGCTCATCTGTTTTAGTTTCTTGTTTTTTGTGGATTTCTGCTAAGAATTTAAATTTTGGCTTAAGTTTTTTAATGTTTTCTGTTGTTGATCATTAATTTTTTTATTACAAATGATTACAATGTATTGATTCCCAAATGATATAACTTTTACTATATTTTCCTACCAGCAATTTATTAATTCTCTGTCGATATATGTCAATATAAACATTTCTTATAAAATTATATTGTACCCAGAAATTGTCTGTTTATAACTTAGTTACATTATACATATAAACAACTGACATCACAAATTTTAAAAAAATGACAATTTGTATAGCGCCGTATGCAGCAGAAGCCGCTTAAAGGGTGCTTAAAAAAGAGAAATATTGATTTGAAATGTGCCAAGAACACAAATCAGAAAAAAAAAATATCAACTTTTTTATTCTTGGTATATTGTGTCTCTGTTTCAATTTTTATAGCAAATAAGTAAAATAAATTTGTTTTCTTCTGCAGCTGAATTGGTTCCAGGGAACAGCGTCTAAAATGACGGACTCTAAATATTTCGCCACTACAAAAAAAGGTTTGTGGTTTAATATTGCAAGTTTTGAATCTACATCAAATTATCCAGGCAGATTACATTTGTGCATAATACATCAAATTATCCAGGCAGATTACATTAAATTATTCATGTTTATTATTAATTGCATAAAATTAAAAAATGAGATTTTTATATTTGTATATATATATTGCAGCAAATTAAAAAAATTGATTTGTATATTATATCTTCTAGGTGAAATATTTGAGTTGAAGTCAGAATTAAATAGTGACAAGAAGGAAAGAAAGAAAGAAGCAGTGAAGAAAGTAATTGCAAGTATGACTGTTGGAAAAGATGTCAGGTTGGTTAAAAAATTATTATAGACTAGTGGTGTACCTGGCGTTGCCCGGGTTTTTAGAGGTTTTTCTCATGCTTTAGTTTCCTTCCCCGCTCGCTCTTTTGCTCCCGTTCGCTTTTCCGTTCCTGTTTAAGCTCGCTCTCCCGCTCATTTTGTGATGGGTCTCAATTTTTTTCGTGAAAACAATCTTCCATTGACTCTCAAGGTTGTGTGAAAATTTCATTAAGATCGGATGAGTGGCGTAGCAATGCATAAAGGACAAACGGACAAACAAACAGAGAGACAGTCGTTTATATATATATATATATATATATATATATATATATATATATATATATATAATTATATTTGTAGTATCTTGTATATATTTAAAATAAACAGGTTAGGGATGTTCAATTTAACACATAAAAAAATTTTTCTCCGATCTGATTGCACAGTTGTTTTTTTGTGCCAATTGGCATTGAAATTTACTGTGCAAAAGATAATTAAAATAAATTAATATTTAGAACTTGCTCAATGGCCTTTTAGTTTTACAAAAGTAGCATTATGCTCGAAAAAATTTGTCAACTTTATCCCATGATGTAAAGATACCATCTGGCACTGGACTGGCACAAACAAAAGCAACCTTCCAGTTACTGACCATATGGAATGTTGCAAATGATATTGTTGGTATGTGTTTTGACACAACAACGTCAAACACGGGTTCCAAAAATGGTGCATGCATCCTGCTAGAGAAGTTGATGGGAAAACATCTCTACTTTGCTTGCCATCACCACATGCATGAAGCAATTATTGGGGAAATCTACTCAGTTCTGTTTGGACCCAGCAATGGGCTAACATATGTCTATTTGATCGCTTTCAGAAATGTTGGCCAAGCATAAATCAAGCCAATTTTGCCCCATTAGATGATGCCCGTCTTGCTTTAGCAACTTAGATCAGAGGTTGGCTCTTTTCTCCAGTCTTTCTTATCAGATGACTTGTTGTACTTGCCAAGAGAAGACTACAAAGAGATGATTGAGTTGTGCCTTTTAGTTTTGGGTTTTCCATTATCAGACAATGCCACCAAGAAGTATCGCTTGCGCATGCCGGGAGCTTATCATATGGCTAGGTGAATGGCTAAAGTCATTTATTGTATGAAGATTATCCTTTTAAAAAATGAATTCAAGCTGACTATGAAAGAACAGAAAAACCTGTGCGAATTTTGTATCTTTGCTACTCATGTCTATGTATCAGCATGGATTGCCTGTCCAATGGAAAGTGATGATCCAGCAAATGACCTGATGCTCTTCACAAGAATTAAACAATATTCTGAGATCAACAATGTCATTTCAAATGCTGCAATGAAGAAGTTTCAAAATCACACTTGGTATGTTGGGTCAGAAATGATTCCACTTTCATTATTTTCTAGCAGGGCTTGTGTTACAGAAAAAAAGTTGATTGTTAAAGCTATGATTCAAAGTGGAGCTGATTGGAGTGTCAGAGGTATAAAGTGTCCAGCAGCAGATCTCTACAAGTTGGAAAAGAAGCAACTTCATGAGCTTGTGACATCATCATCAACTGCTGCTTTGCAGTCACTTGGTCTTGATGTAAACAGTTTGTCAGGAACTGATCCAAATACCTGGGAAGAAATTGCTGAATTTTGTGATACTAAAACAATTGTTAAATCTGTGAAAGTTATCAATGACACTGCTGAACGTTCTGTTGCTCTTATGAACACGTTTAATGAATCCATCACAAAAACTGAATCAGAAATGCAGAAACTGATACAAGTTGTTGAGGACAACAGAAAACGCATACCAGATTGCCGCAAAAGCATCTTGATGACATATGCTACTGTTGCTACAAACTAAACTTTTGATCTTGCAAATTGTGTAACATTTGAATGTTATTCACATTATTTGAAGAGTTTTTTAAAAATGTTTAATTGTTTACCAAAGCTATAACTCATGTTTTAAATATTGTTGTTAAACTTCTTGAAGTGGTAATAAACTAGTTGTGTTTGTTACAGCACATGCTGTAACATAGTACATTTTCATTCTCATTGAGCAACTTCTAAATATTATCCTAAAAACCTAAGATTTTGCACAAAAGTTTGTTTCCATCAAAGAAGCAATATTAAAAACTGTGCAACATTGAATTCCAAAAAAATTTCTTTTGAACACCCCTAAAACAGGTAGTATTATAGAATGATTCAATTGTTTTGAATGTGATTAATTATAATAGCAAAAGTGTAACTATTTTAATTAATTGTTTGCAATTGTTGCAGTACCTTGTTTCCCGATGTTGTGAACTGCATGCAAACAGACAATCTAGAATTGAAGAAGCTGGTTTATCTCTATCTGATGAATTATGCCAAAAGTCAGCCAGACATGGCCATCCTTGCTGTCAACACTTTTGTTAAGGTTTTTTCTGTTTATCTTTTTAGGTTGAGCTAGTTTTAATGTTGTGTTGATGTAATTTTCTGTTTTTTATTAATTAATGTATTAAATGTTTTGCAAATTCATTTCATGACAGGATTGTGATGACCCAAATCCTCTGATAAGAGCTCTGGCAGTGCGAACAATGGGATGTATCAGAGTGGACAAGATTACAGAATATTTATGCGAGCCACTGAGGAAGTGTCTGAGAGATGAAGATCCATACGTACGAAAAACGACCGCCGTTTGTGTAGCGAAGTTGTATGACATCAATTCTCAACTGGTAGAAGATCAAGGCTTCCTGGATACTCTAAGAGATCTTATATCAGACTCTAATCCCATGGTTTGTATGTTTTTGTTTGATTGAAATGATTCTGATTCGTACGATTGAAACAACTTATGTTTCCAGCAAAAGCATTTAAATTTTTTTAAAAATTTATGATGAAATTATTATTTACTATTATTTCCTTATTTATCATTTTTTATTTATTTGGCAATCATTCTTTTTGGTCGCTTGGATATATTTAATTTCAATTAGTAAATGTAAATATCTCTTCAATAGATTTCATGTTTTAGTAAATGCATTCTCAATTGTTTTTAATTTCATAGGATATCAAATTCTTCAGTCATTACTATTATAAACTCTATATTATGTGCTTACTATAATACTATCTGTAATACAATACAGTACAAATGCAATATATGTCCTTTACAGAGATTTTTGTTGAATTTTATGTTTTTGACCCTTCTTATGTTGTTGTCAAGTACATCATCATTTAATAACATTTTGTTATGTAATTCTTAGTTTAATATTTTTTGGCAGGTTGTAGCAAATGCAGTTGCAGCAATATCTGAAATAATGGAAGCATCGGACAATGCCACCCAAGTTATAAGTTTCAACACACAAACTATTAACAAACTTTTGACGGCTCTCAATGAATGTACAGAGTAAGGTTATTCTTTGCTTTAATATGCAACTTGATATTTCTTCTTATTTTTTCTGATATTTAAACTTTTGAATTACATTATCATAAATTGATCCAGGTGGGGTCAGGTGTTTATATTGGATGCAATATCCAATTACAATCCAAAAGATGAGAGAGAAGCTCAGAGCATATGTGAGAGAGTTACACCAAGATTGGCACATGCTAATTCTGCTGTTGTGCTTTCAGCTGTAAAGGTGTGTAAAAGTTGTATGCTTATGAGGTTTTTAAATCACTTTTAATTTTTAATGGAACAAATTTTGTAAAAGACTAAAATATATAGTAGATAATGAAATCAATGAATATGTTGTTGCATAATGTAGGTGATAATGAAATCAATGCATATGTTGTTGCATTATGTAGGTGATAATGAAATCAATGCATATGTTGTTGCATTATGTAGGTGATAATGAAATCAATGCATATGTTGTTGCATTATGTAGGTGATAATGAAATTGATGGACATGATGGAACCTGGCTGTGACATGATAATGATGTTGACCAGAAAACTTGCTCCTCCTCTTGTTACTCTACTGTCTGCAGAACCAGAAATTCAATACGTGTCTCTCAGAAATATCAACCTTATTGTACAGAAAAAGTTAGCAACTCCATTCCGTTTTCTCAACTTTGTATCTCATCTGTGTTCAATAGTTAAATTTGCTCTAACTTTGTGCAGGCCGGAAATCTTGAAGAACGAGATGAAGGTATTCTTTGTTAAATATAATGATCCGATTTATGTGAAACTGGAAAAACTGGACATAATGATTCGCTTGACCAATCATTCCAACATTGCACAAGTTCTTGCTGAATTGAAGGAGTAAGTTAGTGGTGATGGCGTCTGATTGTATTAAAGGTTTAAATTACCCATGTAGGCATCTGATTGTATTAAAGGTGTTGATTACTTGTTAATCCGCATGATTGTCTGGAATGAGGGAATAGTATAGTTGATTAATTAATAAATGAAAAATGAGCACTGCTGTACCCAGATATATTTAGTTATATTTTAGTAATTATTAAAATAATTATCTCAGGTACGCCACTGAAGTCGATGTTGATTTTGTGAGAAAGTCTGTGCGTGCCATCGGAAGGTGTGCTATCAAGGTAGAACAGGCAGCTGAGAGATGTGTCACAACATTACTTGATCTCATTCAGACAAAAGTCAACTACGTTGTTCAGGAAGCAATTGTTGTCATTAAGGTTAGTTAAATGAGAGAAATTGAGTAGGTGGGTCGTGAATTTAATTAAGTTTTTAATGTTTCAATTTTTACAGGATATTTTCCGAAAGTATCCGAATAAATATGAAAGTATAATATCTGCTCTGTGTGAAAACCTTGACACGCTTGATGAGCCTGAAGCCAGGTGAACAAATTTTGTCTTTGCAGCTATATTTAGAAGTTGAGGTTTTAGTAAATCAGATTCTGTGACCAATAAAAGTATTTGTTTTAAGTAACTAATTAAATTACTTCATTAAACATATTTAAAGCATTATAATTTTTGATTTATTATAATTTATTATTAAATATTATTTATGGTTTCATCCACACGTCAACAGAGCTTCCATGATTTGGATCATTGGAGAGTACGCAGATAGAATCGACAATGCAGATGAATTGTTAGAAAGTTTCATGGATGGATTCCATGATGAGAACACTCATGTACAACTGCAGCTGTTAACTGCAATTGTCAAGCTGTTCCTTAAGAAACCTTCTAACACACAGGAGCTAGTTCAACAGATACTCACTTTAGCAACACAGGTTGGCTCTTTGGTTTCTATTATTTAATGGCATTTTTCTTAATTAATATAATATAATAAAGTTGTTAAATTTATGAAAAGTAATTGTTAGAATTTCGAGTTAGATTCATTTTAATTGTAATTATTTTTTCAGATTTTAACATTTAATATTAATGTAAAATCGCTGTTTTTACAATAGGTTTTCCCATTGATAGATGTTAAAGGACTTCGAATAACTATTATGGACATTATTATTAAACCAGAAGGTATAACTAGCCGTAACAAAGCTTCATTTATTATTTTCCAATAAAACATCAAAACCATTCTATTGAGCCCGGTATACGATTTGGTGATATCGTAACATTGGTGTCCGAATTGGGATACAAGAATGGTTTTGAAATCATTGGATGAGCTTTGGGCGAGTGAAATGAAAGACGAGCTGGAGAAACGTGGCCTGAGCGATACAGGTAAAAAGGACGAACTTATGGAACGCCTCTTAGCCGCGTTAGTGAATGAGGGCTATGGGCCTGACGACGACGAATATCTATTCGACATTGACGAGGAAGCTGTGGTAGAGCGAAGGAAATTAAAAAACAAATTGCTGGAGGAAGAAAGACAACGAGCGAAAGAAAACATGGCAGCACAGAAGAAGACAGGAGAAGGAATGATTCTTGGCCACGGAAACAAAGTGGCAGCAGCCGGTACAACTGTTGAGAGTTTGGTCGCAGGGTTGGCTGAGGCAGTGGTGGACACGGTTCTGGACCAGCGGGCTGCTGGTGATGTGGGTTGCTGCGGCGAAACCCAATTTGAACTGGAGTCCACCAGCTGTGTCTCAGAGCATGTGACGGATGACGGCCGTACAGACTGCACAAGTCAGGTGGGTCATGATGATGAGCCTGTCAAAGACGGTCATGATAAGGAACCTTGCAAAGATGCTCAAGATGAACCATGCAAAGATGGTGACAGTGATACAGTCGGTTTGGACGTCGAAAACAAAACTAAAGAAGATGAGAAGAATGTTGAAAACGAAATGCAAAACGATGAGGATGAAAGTGACGATGATGATTATAATAATGGCAATAACAGCGATGGCTTTCACCCATACAGCGACGGTTCTGAAACGGAAGCCTCCATAACAGACGACGGCAACGAATATTCAGGGTCAGATTTTAGTGAAGAATCTGACTCGGATGAAGCAACCGAGGATTTAGAAACGGACGAAACTCCAATGGAAAAATACGTCAAAGTTAACTTGACAAGAAAAGAAGACACTGATTTGAGAGACGATGGCGATAATTTGAAGAAAGATCCGCTGGACGATACGAAAGTTGACACCGACGAAAGAGCCGAGTTAGAATGTGAAAAGAAAACGTTCGATTGTAGCTTGGAAGAAAACAAACATGACGGCGATGAACTTCTCCAAAACAACAATAGCAATGCAGCAAGCAAAAACTCTGGAAAAAATGAGACAAGAACAGAGAACGGTACCGAGAGTTTTAAATCAGATGAATCCACAGAAGATTCTAGATCAGATAGACTAAGAGTCATTGTAAAATCAAATAACAGTTTGATGAAGGGATTTATTGGATTTATGGAACGACGTGTTTTCGAAAAACCTTTTGAAGAGTTTCTTGAGAAAGATCTAAAAGATGTGAAGGAAGAAGAAAAAGCAGACAATTCCGATAAACCGTGCAAAGATGTTCAAGACGAGGCATGCAAAAAAGGCTGTGATGAACCGTGCAAAAATGGCGACGATGAGCCAAAGAAAGACTCTGTTGATGAGCCAAAGAAGGACTGGAAGAAACTGTGTCAAACGGTCAAGAGACTTGACCATGTTGTTTGCGAATTGCGGTCAAAGCCACGAGTAAAGATCAAGGTATTTTGGTGTTCGTGGCCGAGTCGCATTTCTTAAAAGCGATATGCTGTTCGGGACGAACAGAATTAAGAAGGGGGTAATAATGTAAAATCGCTGTTTTTACAATAGGTTTTCCCATTGATAGACGTTAAAGGACTTCGAATAACTATTATGGACATTATTATTAAACCAGAAGGTATAACTAGCCGTAACAAAGCTTCATTTATTATTTTCCAATAAAACATCAAAACCATTCTATTGAGCCCGGTATACGATTTGGTGATATCGTAACAATATGTTTACCAACAATAATTTTTATATCATTCATATATAATTTATTTATAAATCATCCATACATGCTTGCTTAAGTTAGATGGTCTTAAATCGTACCAGCTTTCATTTAATAGAATTTTACCATGCACATCAGCAGTTATTATATGGTGGCTTTCTATGTATTGGCCTGGGCCACAGATACAAACAATCTGATGTGCTCTGTATTATATACTTTATATGTGAGCTTTATGTTTATTAAATGCAATTTGAACACAGGACAGCGACAATCCCGACTTGAGAGATCGCGGCTATATATACTGGAGACTTCTTTCGGCCGATCCGGCAGCAGCCAAAGAAGTTGTACTCGCTGAGAAGCCTCTCATTTCTGAGGAAACTGATTTGATCGAGCCCAGTCTTTTGGATGAACTCATCTGCCATATTTCCAGCTTGTCTTCTGTTTATCACAAACTGCCATCTCATTTCGTAGAGGGGCGTGGTGGAATGGCAAACAATCTTCGCAAATCTCTTCCTGCAAAGTTTTACTTTTTATAATTTTATTGGAGGTCATTGTATCTTTTTATATATTTATTTTTATTTTTATAACATAGATATAGTATCCAAGAGGATTCGCCTACTCAAGAAGTTGCAAATAGTTTCAACCAACCATCGCCCATGATAACCACGGACAACCTCATCGGGGATCTACTGGACATAGGAGGTCCTGCACCATTCCCATCTGCACATACTCAGCAGACCAGTGATAACATTCTTGATCTTCTTGCTGATGTAATTTAAATTGTTATATTTCGATAAGCTAGCTTAACTTAACTATTCCTTATTTATATAATTATGCTAAACACCTGCTTTTGTGGATATTTCTGTAATTTTTCCAAAAGATATTTCAGGTCATGTTTTTATCAATGAAAATTTCTGTAATTTAGTCCAGTTTAAATAGAAAAACTTCAGTAAAATTCTTGCATTCACTTTATGTAACTTCCGTTGTAAGAATTTGTGCCGCTCCATGGAATGTGCTTACGCAACACACAATTGACGCAAATAGTAAATAAATGCCTTCAAAGATCACATTTCTTAGGAGTTGCGAGTCCTCCAGCCCCTGTCAGTATAGAGGAGCCTGATGTAGCTCCTCTTCATCAAAAATATAACTTTCAGACCTGAACTTATTTATTGCTGGGTTTTATGGACTTTTTATATTTTTGATTCTGACAATAAGCAAATTAAAAAATTCAGATGGGGCCACTTGCGCATGCTAGTGCATCTTTGGATGTTGTCAGTGGATTGGATCCATTTTCCTTTGTTTCACAAAAGAATTTCATTCCTACTCACAATGTTAGTGTTTTGCTTATATTACTTTTTTCGGCATTAAAATTTTGCAATTTCTGTTTTGTGTCTCAACTGTTGGGTGAGAAATGTGATAAAAATAATTATCTAGAAATCTCCAATTGTTTTTGAATTCAGGTGTGGTTGAATTCTACAAAAGGCAAAGGTTTTGAAATATCTGGAACATTTGCGAGGAAGAATGGACAGATCACCATGGAGATGACTTTTACAAACACCTCGACTCAGTCGTTGTCTGGATTTGCCATACAGCTGAATAAGAACAGGTTCCTGTAATGATGTTGTCTTGTCATTTCTAAACAATCAATTTTTGATAAACATTTATATTTCACTTGATGTCATTATGTTATCTTTGTTCATCATTTTGTTGAACTTCTGAAAAAGATATTTGTTATTGTTTCAGTTTATTATTATTATAATGATAACATGTTATTATCATTAATATTGTAACAATATTCTGGCATTATTTTTAATAAAATTTTACTTGATTTTGTTTAAATAGCTTTGGTCTGGTTCCTGCACAGCAGATTAACCTGCCAAATCCTCTCCCCCCTTCTCAATCGACTAATGTTTCATTACCTCTGAACACAAATGGACCTGTCCAACAAATGACACCCATCAATAATCTCCAGGTATGCTTAAGTTCTCATCGACATCAATTCTCTTTCATTAAATGCTAGTTAGTCCCGAGTTGTTAAAAATAAAATCATAATTCTTATGATATGCAACAGGAAATACCTTGCTATTTTCTCCCAAAATTTCAGTCCGGTGTAAAAAACTATAAACTATTTAAAAACAAAAAATTGACTTTATTATTCTTTAACTAGTAGTTATGATAATGAAATAATATACAAATTATGTTTTTCTTAATTTACATGACCACAACTTTTCTTTTTTTTCTTTAATAACAGGTGGCAATAAAGAACAACATAGAAGTTTTTTATTTCAGCTGTTTGTACCCTCTGCACGTTATCTTTACAGAAGACGGACTCATGGACAGACGGACATTCCTTGCTGCATGGAAGGATCTACCTGTACAAGATGAAGCACATTTCCAAATCAAAGATGTTTCCCTTTCTAATGGTCAGTAGAACTCTTTACACACTTTTATTTAACTTGATTTCTCTGTCTTTCTTTCCCAAATTCTTCAATAAATGGTGCTTGCGTGAAGTGAATTAAAAGAACTTTTAGGTAATCATGACTATGACTAAAAATTTCTACTTTTTTAGAATATATCACCATCAGATTTTGAATACAAATAATTTCGTACAATACTTTATACCTAGTCTTTTCATTTAAAATTGTTGAATATTGCACTGTCAAAACTGAATTATTTTCCTATTCAAAATATTGAAGTTTTATATAATCAAAAACTTATTAAAATGTTGACTAAAGTATTACTACAAACAATGGTAAAACTAGTATTGCATTTAGAAATCAATTTGCATAATGTAAAATATAAGTGTTTAACCCGTTTTAGACCATCGTACGTTTTACGAACGCACTTATTTTTGGCGTTGCATAAAATTAAGCTGAAATTTTTTTTCTGTTAAAAGTTTTTTTTTATGTTAAGAAAGCTTCAATACACGGTATAAAATTTTTTAAATAATTTTTTTATTCGTATTAAGTAGTTTAATCTGGGTTAGAATATGAGCATTTTCAAGGTTTTCGACCGATATTACTTTAAAAATTTATTATGCTAATTTCATGAGAGTTATCATAACAAAAGTTTGAAATATCGAAAGAGGATGTACTCAAAAGTAAACAGCAACGTTAATTAAATTTTATTGTGTTTACACTAACCCACAATCTGAACATGTATGAGTCATGCTCGTTCTACGATCGTTGGGCATATAGAGTACTGTATGCGAACAAGTCGAAACTAGTTCATTCAGCTTATAGTTGTGCAGTGGTTGAATTGGTGATAGTGTTTTTTGCAAATTTCATTCTTCGAATGAAATGTTTATAAAGTTTAAAAATGAAAGGCGTCAAAAAGAATGTTTTTTCACGTTGAAAGAAGCTATGGAACTAATTCTTGATGATGATGATAGCATCCGCCCGGCGCATCATAACACGTGACTGATGAATAAGCAAATGAAGAAGAAATGTTATTCTTTGTAATATATCCGGGAAGGTAGAAGTTGATTATACTAATGATGGGATGAGATTAGACTGTGTCGGTTCTTTGGGTGAAGAAATGTAGGTCGCAAATACGGTCAGTTCAATGCCGCAGCAACCAAAACGCCAAAAACGATTGAAATGCACTTGGACCAAAAAGAGTCATTTGAATAGCCACTTTTAAAAGTCTATATATAACGAGTTTGAAACACCACAATGGTGCTTTGCTTGATAAACCCCATATAGGCTGTTTAGGTTGTTTTATACCGATGAAATGAATTCATGCACGGTTGAAGAAACAAAACGATAGGGAAGATTCAGCAACTGGCCATGGTCACGATCTGGAAAAGGTGAAAACAGTAGGTCGCTACAAGCTGGAAAATTGTGGCAAAACACTGTACATGTGGGCCAAGTGCGGCAAACGACTTCATCGGAATTGTTTTGGTGCTTTCCGCACACTCCGGTTCTGAAACGACTATCATGAACTGCTTGACTGATTTATTGAATGTTAAATTTTTGGATTTTATTGAACTGTGTTACTGATAAAGTCAAAAATGTGTTTTTAGCTTTTCTGTTTATAGCCTAAAATTTATATTATAATTGTTTGCGTTGAAAAAAAAAGAAATTGACTTTTAAACATTTTGTCGTTTTCAGTAGTCTATACGACCACCGTTCGAAAAACGAGCATAGTGAATTTTCAAAGTTTTCTTTCAAATAAAAAATAATTAAAAATAAATCTGTTAAAACATAAGCAAGTAACTTAGAAATAACAAAAAAAAATAATAGAAATCTAATTAATAAAGTTTTGGACCTAAACGGGTTAAACAAAATTTGTTTTGGCTTGGACATGTTTTTAAATCATTGAGCTCAATTTTTTAAGAATTTCAAACTAAGACATATAATATGTCCTCTGTTTAAATAACGCTTTGTCAACATTACTTGATTGTTGTAATGCATGCTCCTCACATTAGATATGTAAACTTTATTTATCAGAATAAAGGAAAAAATCTAACTTTATTTCTATAGCTTTCTTGCCATAATTTATTAGTTTTTCTCAGTAATACTACTTGGTGAGGTTCAACCAGATGAAATTCTTTCTGTACTTATGAGGCCTCTACCAATGTTTTTATTACCATGGAGAGTTTTATGTTTACTGTACATCATTCTACATCTACTGCAAATGCTATCCAGGAGTATATTACAGTCATTTGAACATATAAGTGTTTTTTACAAAAGCATTATACCCGAAAATTCTAGCCGATGTCTTTTATAGCTGTGTATTCAACTAATAACTTATTTCAGTTTTTAATTTTTTTGCTGAATTTTATTATAGTCTAATCTAGCTATAAAGTACCATTGGAACTTTTGGTCCTGTCACAATTGTCTTGTATTACTGTCTACTTATTTCGTAATTGGTTATAATGTACATTTGGCTATAACATGCTATTAATGTGTCCCATGTAAATAAAAGATTGTATAACCTACTTATTGACCAGCATAATAAACATATATTACAACCATGTGAATGAAAGATACCAGTTCTTGAGCATTTTTTTACAGCAAGCCAGCATATCATTATCAGCTGCATCTACACGTGATGTGTTTTAAACAACTGAAGATTCAAACTTGTATCTTATTTCTTATCAAGAGTTTTTAAACGTGTCTCATTTAAAGCAATCGCACTGAAAACAAAACAAAAATGTGTGTGAGCAGAATGCATTTCTTTAGTAGGAAACTTAGAGTTTCAACTAAATATGTGCTAAAGGAAATTGTATATAATTCTTCACTCAAGGTTTTGTTTTGCTTTAGATTCCATCACAGAAAAACTGCAGGAGAATAACATCTTCACAGTTGCTCGGAGAAGTGCTGATGGACAAGAAATGATCTATCAGTCCATAAAACTTGCTAATTCTAGTTGGATCCTTGCTGAACTCAAAATCCAACCCAACTCCACCAATCATCAGGTTTGTTGCAGTTTTAATTCCCCCTCAAATAAGAGTGACACACACACAGATATATATATATATATATATAAATCTCGTGTCATACTGTTTGACTTCAAACTCCTCCGAAACGGCTGAACCGATTTTTATGAAATTTTTTGTGTACATTTGGTAGGTCTGAGGATAGGTTGTAGGCTATTTAGAATATTTTTTTTAAATTATTTTAAAAAGTTATAATGGAAAAACAAAGAGGTGCAATTATGTCCTTAAACATATATATATATATATACATATATATATATATATATATATATATATATATATATATATATATATATATATATATATATATATATATATATATATATATATATATATATATATATATATAAAAGAGTATCTTGAACTGTCTGATTAATTTTAATTGATTTAAGGCCTAATTCATGTCGGAAACATTAAATTCATGTATTGTCATCCAGAATAAAGCTTTCCTGAAAGTTTTAGATCTCTGGGTGGCGTGAGAGCAAGCGGGAAAGGAAACGGGAGCGTGAGAGAAAAACGATAGAAAAACCTCTAAAAAGCCCGGGCAACGCCGGGCACCCTGCTAGTATATATATAATCAGCTTATTTTTTTTTAATAGCTTTCTTTGAAGTCAAAGTCAACGGAAGCTTACAATGCAGTGCATCAAATGTATGAAGCTGTTCTGCATCACTGAATGAAGAGGAAAATAATACGTAAATAATATGAGAAATACATTATCAAGTTCTGATTGTTGTTCTATTCCTTTTGAATTATTCCATACATGTGCACAAACATAATGATTTAAGCAAATTTTATTTACTGTAAAAATAATGAAATAATATACTGTTAAATTATGTAATTTAGAATTATTGTTTAATAAAAATCTAAGACATAAGAAAGCAGTTTGTGGTCAGATTGTTTTGTGGTCTTGCATTGTTACTTGATTGATGCTTCCATGTGTACGAGACGAGCAGTTGTGTCAGCAGGCATTCTGTACGGCATCGAACCAGAGAAGGACACCAGGGCATGAGCCTGCTTCTTGTATTGTTTCAATAACTGAAATTTTAATGTTACTTTTTTAAATCCAATCTGCCAAGATATATTCAAAATTATTCAATAAAGTGAAAAAAGGCAGAAATTTGCAAATGAATAAATAATTATGACAGCTCTAATGAATATTCAATAATCTAACATCAGTCCTTGAACTGTCATTGAGAACTTGACTTCCAAACAAACTGTGTTTTGAGGAGAAACCAGTACCAGGTCTGAAAATTAAAATGTCAACTTTTAAGCTAAAATAAGCTTAGTAATTTGACGTATGAATGATTTTTATTAACATGGCTTCATAACATAACAAGCAAAACAGTTGTGTTTCATCGAAGTGAAATTGTGGCAAGTTTCCATAAATTGTAAAATGTTTTTAAAGTACACTTGTTTGTGGACTAAAAGTCTGCAAACCCATGCTAAACTAAAAATTAACAAACCAAAACATTTCCAAGGTAACATTGTTGTTTGTGACTTAAATCAACTGCTTTATTGATGAGTATTTGCAATAAAATACAAAAATATTTTGGTTTCGAATTTCTCGCTTTTATTTCACAGCAATTTAAAACAAACTTACTTGAGTTCCTTACAGAAATGAACCAAGATGGAAACCAATGCAAGCAGAATATCAGGGAGACACCTGCGCACTTCATCTGAATAAGTGCAGAAATTTTTTACTCTCTCCTCGATTGTGTCTTCAGAGAAAGCAAGAATGTCAAGGTCTCTTATAATCTGAAAAGTTAAATAAACCCATGATACTATTTGTTTAAATTGAAATATAAATTTAATACCTCCAGTATCAGAATGGTATGAAATGATCACTATGTAATTAGCTAACACTGTATGCATCTTCGTATTTGTTGGCATGGTAACAGTCAAAAAAGGAAGAGATATCTAGCAGAAGATGAAAAGTCGTCATGCTTGATTGGTCGACCTTTGCATGGACGTTTTGCTTTGAGTACCTGTAATTATTTACTGCTTATATGAACAGAGAGACTACCTGTTATTAATTATTCACATAAACTGAGACAACTTATAATAA
Source organism: Erpobdella octoculata (assembly GCA_963978895.1). Lineage (NCBI taxonomy): Eukaryota > Metazoa > Annelida > Clitellata > Hirudinida > Erpobdellidae > Erpobdella > Erpobdella octoculata. The sequence continues at coordinate 16,901,671 of OZ022240.1, read as the reverse complement.
ATTATTAATATTAACTGAGACTACCTATAATAAATTACTTATATGAATGCAGACTACCTGTAATAAATTACTTATATGAATGCAGACTACCTGTAACAAATGTTTCTCTATCAGCTGACATTTAAATATTGAAACACAAAAATTGTTGTTCTAAATAATTATAATATTTCTGACCTGTCAGCTACAGAGATGGCAAGTTTTTTAATGTTATCTTTGTTGAGTTTTGAAGGAGCAGATTGACTGAGAATCTGACTCAGAAGTTTATTGAGAAGTTCAACAACTTTGGCATAATTCTAAAAGCAGAATAGAAGAATTTAACAAAAACATTATAGATGTACCCAAATAATTTACGTAAACTTTTTGCTGAGCATAAAACATTCTCAGAGTGATTGAATACATTGAATTCCTCTATTTCCTAAAGACTATATGACAAAAAAACCACATCAAGTACTAACAGCTCCAAGGTCATACAGAATGACGGAATCATTAAGTTGACCTTTGAATTCACTTTCACGAGCAACTCTCTCTATTATCTTCATCGGGTCGACCTTGAACTTGTCAATAACTCCCGGCTTTCGAGTGCCATCCACTTGTAACTGACCCAACAACAAATCAAACTAGAAGAAAAAATTATTTAAGAACTTTTACATCAAATGAAGCATTTCTAAAGACAAAATAAAACTGTTAATTGTGGACTAGTAGCAACGTCAACATATTAACAGTTACAAACCTCTTTGGTTGCCATGACAATTTCACATACATTAGAAGTAAACAAATTTTCATCACTTTCTGTTGTTAGATTCCTATTATTAACAATAATTCCAAGTTGCAGTATAATTAAATACAGATAGCATCAATATCATAACTACTAACCTTACAACAACTCAAGATAATTTTGTCAACAAATTAAGAAAACTTAAACCACATTCAAAAATACAACTTACCTCAAGATGTAGAAGTAATTTAAGGCTTTTTGTGGATCACTCAATTCAAACCTCTTTGTAAAAGTTGAAATCAACCGAGCGAAATTCAATCTTTTCATAGGCGTATCAACACCGTCCTTGGTCACTGTTCGTTCAATCATCCAATAATTAATTCAATGATCCGATAACTATCAGCCTTAAGTTTTATTTAACAATCAGACACTCTTAAGAAAGAAATTTCTTTACGTGTTGAATGACAAATCGACAAACATACTTACATAACTGAACTTGGGGATTCTGTGGTAGAAGAAGCAACCGAGTTTCATGGAGAACAACAGCAACGTGAACGGCAACACTTTTATACGAATCAAATCTCGACAAGAATTCTACAGCTGCTTCAAACTGTCCTGTCAGCATCAACACTTTGAAATATAAAAGCGGCTGCTGGCTGGCCCCGAAATGTGCTTCACCTGAATTATTTCCGATATAAAAAAAGATATTTTATTAAAAACAAATATAGCCATGTGTTTAAATTTATTATATGACACCCATCATTAACAAGTTGCTAACCAAAATTTTCAATGAGTTGATGTTGGAATTTTGCCAGAGTGAGCTGTTCCTGACCATCACTGCTCGTTGCAGATGTCAGCTGCGATAGTTTCACCCACAGATAATCGTCGGTCGTTGTAGCAACATCACCATGATCATCCTGTGGTTCACATTTTCCAATGATGCAGTAAACAAGCCTTGAATAGATAAATTAATTAATTAAATGAATTTTATGATTGAAAGCTTTTTAAAACGCTTATATATATATATATAACAGAACTTTTTGTAGGGGTCGGAAGACATTGAAATATTTCTTCTGTAATGCAGCTTCACTTCTCTTTCTGTGTTTGATGAAAGCCTAAAAATGATGAATTAACAGTTATGTTATGGCAGAATTTGAATTAGCACTTTTTGCTTGAACAAGTTCAATCACTTACTCATGAGCAGCTTTAAAAACTTACAAAATTTATAAACAAAAAATATATTATAAAGCTTAGTAAAACAACTTAAATTATGAAGACTTACAAGTCAAAGTATGAATGAAAAAATACACAACAGGTTAAAAAGAAATAAAAAAATACTCACTTTCTTTCTTTGTTGGAATTGTATTCCAATAAAATCTTTGCAAAATCCCCAATGATTTTCCTGTACATAAATTGCAAACAGATTTTTGTTACACTTGAAAAATCTCAGAACAAACAGTTTGCTTAGTCCACCAGCTTATTTTGGTTTAATATAAATTGCAGAAACACACTTTTGAAAGCTTACAGAATTAATTAAAATTATATAAAAGTGTTTCCCAATCTTAATTACTAGTTACATTAGCATCAATTGAGTGACTGATATCAACAATAGTGACAGATAGATTTTCTGACATGTTTTATACACGAGGATACTTATAAAAGAAATGAAACTTACTTTGACTTTTCAATGGCTTGCGATATAGCTTCTGCATCCCCACACCTAAGACAATAATAAATAATGGCCCAAACCGCATGTCCATCAACCAGGCCATCCTGCATGTGACAATTTAAAAAAAAATTACTAAATATTCAATAGAACCAGAAAGGTAATGATGAAAAACCTACTCACCAATTCATAATACAAAATTAAGTGTAAAAGGTTCTTTATATTAAGGATCTCCTACTATGAAATATATCTTATAAGTGCTATGATACAGCTTTACCTAGTGACCAAATGTTATGACTAAAACCCTATTGAATTTAAGATAAAATCAAAGAACGAATGGAAAGCTAAGTCAATTTCCAGATGTGGAGCACCAGAATTCAGAAATCCATCTTCTGGTCAAGAGATGGGTGGATCAATTTAATTCCACATTTTCATATATTATCACTTTATTATACAATGTGCATCTCATCTTTTTTGACAAATTATTGATTAAGAAGTCTCAGTGATTTTATATAAATATCGTGCTATTCAAATAATAAAATAAAAAATAAAAAACAATTAATCATACTTCAGCGTAATTTGGTGAAAGAGGAGACCTAATGTTGAAGAAACTACGAATCAAATTATAAGTGCCTGGAACACCTCCACGATGTGCCTGCTGCAAATTACAAGCCACCATTTTCTCGATGTGCTTCAAAAATCTGTAAGTTTAATAATTTAGTTGATGAGAAACCTCAAATTAAGAAAATGAAACAAACAAAGCTCATAAGCAGTCGGAACATTCCAGTTACAAATCCAAATTAATTAAGCATCCATAATATTCAATTCCAACATTTGAATTTCATTCACATAAAATTATTCCTAAATTGAATTCAATATGTTCATCAGACCTTTTCTCAAGATATTGGATGGATTTTGAAACAAGAGAAGTCTGATACGAAGCGGAAGTTCGGAAAGAGTTTGTGTTGGAAGGAACCGACACATCTGTAAGTATTTGTATCATCTGCCAGATGTCTAACAATACCTTGATTGTAGAAGTAAAACATTTAAATAGTTTGTTTTTTGAAAATACTTTTATTTAGGAAATAAAATAATAATTAATTTTATTTTTAACTATAAAAAGAGAACAAACCTGATCATCTTGTTTTTTAGACAATTCAACAAAAGAAGCTGCCAAATTTTTTCTGTATCCTCCATTAATGACCGATTCATTGTACTGCATGATCTGAAACATTAATTAATTAATTAATTAAAAATTTGTAATAAAATAAATAATTGGAAAACTGAAACTAACGATGTCTTCATAACCAACAGGAGAGTCGATGAATACTGCACTGTTCATTCTGCTCTGACTGCCACTGTACATCATTGAATCACTTAATGAAGCACCCTGTAATTGAAATTAAATTGATTTCATAAAATTTACAGAGAAAAAAATCACTTGATTTAATACCAGTACATCAATAATAATAACATTCCCATAATACAGGTTATTAGCTATGATACATATCATGATAGAGATCACTTAATCTACAACACTACCCATATAAAAAAAATGAAAGAGCTATACATAAGACAACTGAGAAATAAAATTGTCTTTAAAAATAAACAAATGAATGGAGAAAATGTCCCACCCTAGTCTTGCATGGATAAGGGACGTTTTAAAAATAAATGATGATGATGATTAGCAGTAACTGAGAAGGTTAAATAATTAATTCACCTGATCATAGAACTCAAAAGTTGTGTCCGACATTTCAATGAGTGAGTTGAGCAGTTTTTGCTTATCTTTTTCCCATTCGCATTCCAATGATTCAAGATGCATCTGGGAAGCTTCTTCAAAAGTCTTAAATAAAAATTTATGTTACAAAATGTGATAATTAATAATCAGGTTACTTGAAACCTTACTTGATTATGAAAACTAAATAATTCCTTGAAATAATTAAATTGCTTTAAAATAATATTGTCGCTAGACAATATTGTCAGTCTCACTTACAGAATTTCTGGTATGTTCTGCAGCTGCCAGCATGGCATTTTCATGTTCATTTCTTAAAAAAGCCTGAAATAAAATAAAAAAAAGAATCCTTTTAAAACGATTTAATGAAATAATTTCATAAAACAAATTCAATTTGCCAAATTTAAACATAGAAAAACAAATAAAATGCCATAAAAACTATAAAAAGAGAAGAACAATCAGACTTGTATATCGACGTCTCTTATTGGTTCAAGCGGCTCGAATGTCTTTGCTCGATTCAAACTTTCAAGTTTCTGAGAAACTTTGCTTATATCAAAGCCACGAGAACTAAGCAAAAGTGATCTGAAATGAATAAATAAAAAATTCAAGTGAAATTCTATTACCTCAACTTCAAATAAAATTTAAAAAGTTTTAATACAAACACAATTTTTAAATAAAATCAACAAATTTATGTTAAAAAATGCTTATCATGACTTCAAAAAGAGAAATGTTATGAAAATAACTTGAAAATTAATAATACTTACGCTTTTACATCGGTAACGTCTCCAGCAATAGAAGGAGTTTTGTAAGCCATTTTGAGTGCAGCATCTCTGATCTGGAATAAATTTCTCTCAACCCGAGGTAACTCGGCTCCCATTTCCATATCGGCCGTCAACTGACGGGCCTGGTGAAGCAAATCATCAAATCCAGACGATGCCATTTTGGTCCTGTTAATATACAAATAAAAATCATATTGTGATGATAGAAGTAAATAAATGCTCTTGTGGAAGCGTTTGATTGATTACTTCGAATACATTTTTGGAGACTGATAATAATTGATTGATATTTTAATAAATAGTTATTAAACTTTATGAATACATTTATAAATAAAAGTTGAGCCGCTAACAAAATAGTGAACAAAAAAATTCTTTTTGAATGCTTTATATTAACATCACCTAGTTTGCTTGAGCCATACGTGGAGACACTTTACTTTGCCATTTAAAAACAAACTTCCAGTTATCTAAATGAATTGAAATTTGGTGGGCTTATTTGTCACTGCGGACTTCACATACTATTAAATTTTTAGATTGAATGAACAAAATTTTAGTGAATTATAGAATAAAATCAATTAAAATAAACAAAATTTAAATTACAAATTTTCTGTAGAGAAATAAACCATAAATTTTTATTTGATTTAAAGAATGTGATATCTAATTTTTAAATTTATAATAAAAATTTATTTTTTCCATATTAGTTTGATAGTTTCTTATATTTTCAATCATCGCATACTTTACATATACATTAATTCTAATTAATCTTTCACTTTATGAGAATAAATTAATGTTGCTATGAAACAAAAAAATATTATAAATAATGATAGAAAAAAATAATTTACAAGTAAGCCATAAAAACAAGGTTTTTTTTCTAAAAAAAAAAACTTTTTATCTTAGGTTTGTCGCCTTTTCATTTATTGCAAATTTTTCTATTGAAACAGTTTTTTTTTAATTTATATATGGAAACATTTATATAATTGTATTAGATTTGTTTTTTTTTGAAGCCTTAGATAATTATTATTTTCTCCCAGCTAATGAAACGTAAACAATCACGGAGGAGCCTTCGTATACCAATTTCTCCCAGCTAAACAAAGACTCGGCTGTATTTATTTACATTTCGTTTAGCTGAGAGAAATTGGTATATGGTCAGACGTTTTATTCGATAACTTTTTTATTTATTAAGTTATAGAAGCGAGAGTTACATCGTTGGATTTGTTATTGAATTATCTAAAAATTCTAAAAACAAGTGTCTCGGATATTCCAAGTGCAGCAGTTAAAAAAAGTAAAAATATTTCAAAGAAGAGCTAACAAATTTTTATGCAATTTTCGGTAAAGTTCTAGTATAGCGTCACCGGCCGATTTCGGTGAAAAATGTCCGGTTTTTAACGTAAATGATATTTAAAACAAAACTAATGACTAATTACAACATAAATAATTTAAAAAACCAGAAATTATAGCACTTTAGAACATTTAAAAATTGCTGCCGAAGCTAATGTAGTTCCCGGTGAAGATCTATTTGTCAATAGCGATAGAAGTGAACAGTGGGAAAAAAAATTAAAATTAAACACATTTAAAATAAAAATAGACAATTTAGGAAAAGAAATTAAAAATTTAAATTATGGAAATTAAAACTTAAAAAATAATAGTCCATTTTAGAAGTATGAGTTGCGTATCTCGCTCCATATCTGAAGCAGTTTCTTTAAATGCGACTTTTTGTCAATATGCCTCAAGACAAATAAAAAAACACATTAAGAACAATAAATTAGCAGCCAAACACCAAGAAAAAATAAAATAATATCAAAGTAAAAGTACTTGGTTGTCTTTATTACAGTTTCGACCATATTTCTTGGAGCAGAAATTCTGAGTTTTAGAGGTCATGGTTGGTACCAGAATCGTGTGGAGAACAAGAGAGCGAACGAGAAAGCAACCAGGAAGAGGAGAGCAAGCGTGAGCGAGAAAGCGATCGAGAGCGGAAAAGTGACCTGGAGCGGGAAAGCGACCGGAAGCGGGAAAGCGACCGTGAGCGGGAAAGCGACCGTGAGCGGGAAAGCGACCGGGAGCGTAAGAGAAAGCGGGAAGAGAAGCAGGGAAAATTTTTTTTTAATTTAAGATGCTTATTAAATAATTAGACAATTATTTTGAACACTTTAACATTTATTCCTTATTTTAATATTGTATTTTTTATTTTATTTCTCTTTACTTTTCATTCCTTGAATTGTATTATTCCGCGTATCAACATTGCCTTTGGATATTTTTGCTTTAAGTTGGTTTTTCTGTAAAAAAAACGTTTTCGTAGTATGTTCTGATAATGTTCTGAGCTTATTATATTAAACAGTTTTTTAAACCGGGTTTTTATAGAAATCGGCCGATGACGCTATACTAGAACTTTACCCAATTTTCATCGGAAAATCGTCGTTTTTGGCTTATAACTTTTTATTTGCTGAACCGAAGAAAAACTAATTATACCATTAGAATCCATTTTTAAAACCCCATCTAAGGATATATAGCACAGCCACAATGCACAAATTTTTTTTTTTAATTTGCACGGCCAGCAATATTAGTAACTTCGCACGCAAACTTAAAAAAAAATGTTAGGCCATACATAGCAACTCAACAAACACAACAAAAAAGGTCACTACAAAAGCAAAATCGACAATCAGAAAGAAATTGTCAGGTAAATAAAAAAATACATATAATAACACAATTTTGTGAAATTCCAACCTTGTTTTTCTGTAACGGCAATATAAAATTATCTGTATTTACGAATGTGCTCGAAAGTGAGCGCGGATGACAACCATAGACAAAAAATTGGGGAAGAAGCTTGACGTTACCATAATTGACCATAATACTGGCCGAATATATGTATGTAACAATGTTACTGTTTAAAAGGAAATATTTTGAATAACATACATTTTTAACTAAATTAAAAAAACAATTGATAAGCTTTGAAATGACTTCAGGTTTACATTAACCTATTTTTTATCCAGTTTTTTAATTTTCGAGCAATACCGTTTATCTGAAGAAAAAGCTTATAATAAGCTTTGAAAACCTAATCAATTCTTCAAGGCTTTTTTCACGCATGGCAGTCGACAATACGAGCGGATGCAGGATTAGCAAAAGGAGGGGGTCCAAAAAGGGGTCGGTAGAAAATGTTTTTCATTATTCTGTCGGATTTATAGTTTTTTTAAGCAACTTCCTTATATTAGCTATCGTAATTTCACCAACTTTCTGATATCATAGCGAGCGGGTATTTTGCACGCAGTCCTAAGTCGGATTTCTATTAAAATTTGAGCTCGATCCTAAATTGCCGACCCCAGGAATCGAGCCCACGACTTTCACTTTATCGGTTTCTGGACCGATGTGTTCGCCTTACCGACGTTTGATAAAACTCAATTTTGGTTTGTTTTTAAAAATGACCAATTATGAGAGAAAGAATAAATTATCTCCATCATATATCACACATATGTACCACACAAAACAATCCAGAAGCAACTTTCCTGTCAATATAAAGGTTGTGATCAGAAGTTATTTTCTACTTTTTGGCAGGTTTTTGACAAATGGATGACCTGAAACTCATTTCGTGTTTCTTGAAAAAAATTAATCTTGTGTATTTAAATTTTTTTTAATATTTAAATAATTGTTTTTTTAATCAATTGCTTTAATCTAGTTATTATAATGATTGTCGCTTGTCTGTTTCTGATTCTATGTTTCGAGGCCTACTGCCTAATAACGCACTGCAAGCCATCTTAAAAGATCATAGACTTATCCATTAAAGTTTTTAAGTTAGAAATAAATAAAGAATTAATTTGCCACATGGGATGCTCTTCTCTCTACGTTGATGTAAATCCTGTTCCGACTGCTACGAAATTGAATCAGAACTTCAAACGCATATATATATATATATATATATATATATATATATATATATATATATATATATATATATATATATATATATATATATATATATATATATATATATATATATATATATATATATATATATATATATATATATATATATCTATATATATAAAAGAACATGTCCTGACTGACTGACAGATGACTGACTGATAATCAACGCCGAGCTCAAACGCCTCATCCTAGGAACGTGAAATTTGGAACTTATATTACTTTTATAGCGTAAACATCCGCTAAGAAAGGATTTTTGAAAATTTTGCTCCTGAGGGGAAAAAACTGGAAAACAAACTTTTTTCTAAACATTTTTTCTAAAATTTGTTCTGAAATTTGGTATATAGATTCTTTTTGAAAAATAAAAAGATACATGTTTCACCATTTTTGGAAAATTCGGTTTCCCGGACCTCAAATGTGGGTTGGAAAATTGGGTTATTTGGTTTTTAAAGTAGCTTCTACTCAAAAACTGTTAATGCTACAGGAGTAAAAATTAGTATTTAGTTTCTACTCCAAAAATAATGAAATACGTGTTTTAGCATTTTTTGAAAATTTGGTTTCCAGGACTTCAAATGTTGGGTGGAAAATAGGGCTATTTGTCTTTTATAGTAACTGCTACTCAAAAACAGTAAATACCACAGATGTAAAAATTATTATTTAGTTTCTTTTCTAAAAATAAAGATATACGTGTTTCACCATTTTTCACAAATTTGGTTTCCCGGACCTCAAATGTGGGTTGGAAAATTGGGTTACTTGGTTTTTAAAGTTGCTGCTACTCAAAAACTGTGAATGCTACAAAAGTAAAAATTAGTATTTAGTTTCTACTCTAAAAATAATGATATACGTGTTTCACCATTTTTTGAAATTTTGGTTTCCAGGACCTCAAATGTGGGGTGGAAATAAGGGTTATTTGATTTCAAAATAACTGCTACTCAAAAACTGTAAGTGCTACAAATGTAAAAATTAGTATTTTGAAGTTTTGTGCCGGTTAAAAGTAGCTAAGTCCAGTTTATCACCGGCCGGGTCAAGCCTTTATTTTAGAGTTTTCACACGGGCCAGGCCAAACCTTAAATCAAGGTGGGACGGGCCGAGATTTTTCACCAAGTATATAGATGTTTTAGTGATTTTAAAGTTTTATTTGGGCCGGGCTAAACCTGAAGTCAAGGTGGGACGGGCCGAAGTTTTTCATCAAGTATATAGAACTTCTAGGCCTGTAAAAAGGGGCCGGGCCTAATTCAGACGGGCTGTGCCGGGCCAGAAGTTCGAGTTTTTAAAACGGACTGGGCTAAGTTGTCGACGGGCCTAGCCGAGACCTAAACAATTGATCTCTACTATGGATGCACTGTTCAAACTCTCTAATTTCATGCGAGCGAAGCCGCTACGGGCACTGCTAGTATATATATACTAGCGGGGTTACCCGGCGTTGCCCGGGGTTTTTAGAGGTTTTTCTAATGTTTGTCTCTCTCGCTCCCGTTTCCTTCTCCACTTTCCAGTTTTCGTCGCGTTCCCGGTCGCTTTTCCGCTCTCGGTCGTTTTCCAGCTCCCGGTCGCTTTCCCGCTCAGAAGTTTTGTTATCGATTTTCTCTCTTGCTCGCGTTTCCTTCCAAGCTTGCTCTCCCGATTCCAGTCGCTTTCCGCGTTCCCGGTCGCTTTCCGCGTTCCCGGTCGCTTTCCCGTTCCCGGTCGCTTTCCCGTTCCCGGTCGCTTTCCCGTTCCCGGTCGCTTTCCCGTTCCCGGTCGCTTTCCTGTTCCCGGTCGCTTTCCCGTTCCCGCTTGCTCTCCCGTTCCCGGTCATGCTTGCTCTCCCATTCCCGGTCACGGTTGCTCTCCCGTTCCCGTTCACGCTCATTTTCTCTTTTACATTCTTTCATAACTTCTGTTAGCCTATAAAACGTAAAATAGATTTGCTAAGACTATATATATATATATGAATGTTTGTGGGTTAGTTTGTCTATTATAGAAACGGAAAGCGACCCGGAACGGACAGCGAGCGGGAACGGAAAAGCAAGCGTGAGCGGGAATGGGAGAGCAAAAGTGAGCGGGAACGGGACAGCGACCGGGAACGGGAAAACGACCGGGAGCGGGAAAGCGACCGGGAGCGGGAAAGCGACCGGGAGCGGGAAAGCGACCGAGAGCGGGAAAGCGACCGGCAGCGGGAAAACGACCGAAAACGGGAAAGCGAACAGGAGTGGGAAAGCAGGTGGGAAAGAAAACGGGAGAGAAAGAGACAAACATTAGAAAAACCTCTAAAAACCCGGGCAACGCCGAGTATCTCCGATAGTACATACGTAAACACACACACAGACACACATACATGCACATACACATACATACATACACACATACATACGCACAAACATTTATATATAGTTCCCGCTCGCTCACCCGCTCCGCTCCGCTCATTTTGTGACGGATTTCAAAAATTTTTTCACTATATTTGATTCCCCTTGACTCTCAAGGTTGTGTGAAAATTTCATTACGATCGGATGAATGGTGTAGCAATGCATAAAGGACATGAATATATATACATATATACAAACATTCATTTTTATATATATATAGATATATATATATATATATACTAGCAGTGCCCGAAGGGGCTTCGCTCGCATGAAATTAGAGAATTTGAACCGTGCATACATAGTAGAGTACTGCACGGATCAATTTTTAGGTCTCGGCTCGGCCCGTCGACAACTTGGCCCAGACCGTTTCAAAAACCGAAATTCCTGGCCCGGCACGGCCCGTCCAATATGGGCCCGGCCCGTGTTTACAGGCCTAGAAGTTCTATATACTTGATGAAAAACTTCGGCCCGTCCCACCTTGACTTCAGGTTTAGCCCGGCCCGTCTGAACACCCTAAAATCACTAAAATGTCTATATACTTGGTTAAAAATCTCGTCCCGTCCCAGCTTGATTTAAGGTTTAGGCAGGGCCATATGAAGACCCTAAAATAATGGCTTGGCCCGTCCGTCCGGTGATAAACTGAACTCATCTACTTTTAACCGGCACAAAACCTCAAAATACTAATTTTCACATCTGTAGCACTTACAGTTTTTGAGTAGCAGTTATTTTAAAATCAAACAACCCTTTTTCCACTTCACATTTGAGGTCCTGGAAAGCAAATTTTCAAAAAATGTTGAAACACGTATATCATTATTTTTAGAGTAGAAACTAAATACTAATTTTACTTTTGTAGCATTTACAGTTTTTGTGTAGCAGTTACTTTAAAAACCAAATACCGTTATGCTGTCTCAAGTCACTTCCCAGGCACAATGAAGCAATAATCTATCATCCGCTTCTTCTACACGGCCGGTAAGGGATTTAATGTGCACTGGATGAAACAAGTCATCCGACTGTCTCTGGGATTTTATGAACTCAGCTGGCACAATGTCATTATCAATAATGCTCTCACTGAGTATCGTGGAATGATTTGAGTGCTGTTCTCTAGCAAGCAGTCGAGTTAAAAACTGTATTTAGTCTTGCTTGGTGACGTTATCGACTGCTTAAATTGTGTTGCAGAACAAGTTTCCACGTTGTCTTAAACAGCTGCATCAAATCGTCAGTTAAAAGTGGTGAAAGAAGTTGGCGTTGAGCTGGCACATCAGCAGTGAATATGACGGTCATAGGTCCTAACGCGCCAATACCAAAACAGATGGACAGATACCTTTTCTCTGCTAATTTTATTTATATATTTTATTTATTTTTTCTGAAAAAAAGACAGAAGGACACATAGTGCCACTAAGGCCCACTAATACTATCAAAAACATTAAAAAACCAAATAAAAAAAAAATAATTGCAAAATGACTAAAATAGTTAGGAACCAATTGAAAACAAAGCGAAATGTTCCTTTAAACGGGGGTTGAAAGCTTCTGAAGACTTGGTCGTCACAACACTAGGAGGCAAGTTGTTCCAAGCTTTTACTATTCTGTTGGTTAAGAAATACTTGACCCAGTCAGACGGGGATGGAATTTTGTAAAACTTGTAGGGATGGCCTCTTGTACGGTGGCTTGAAGATTGTATCAGTGCTTTGGTCCGTAGGGTATCGACAAGCTGGTGCATAATTTTATAACACAGCAACAGATCAATTTTAAGACGGCGTTGCTTCAATGACTGCAGGTTGAGAACTTTCAGTCTATTTACGTAAGAAACGTTTCTGAGACCTTCCAGTCCTTTAGTGAAAGATCGCTGGACTTTTTCTATGTCGTCACACAAATATTTTAGGTAAGATGACCAGGCTTTGCTGCAAAATTCCAATAACGGTCGTACGTATACACAAAAAGCCTTCTTCATAAGCTGTTTGTCGCGAGAGTGAAAGCATCTCAAAATTAAACGAGTTCTTGCTTGGGCTCTATGAATTATTATTGAAATATGCTTATCAAACCGTAGTTTACTATCAACTACAACGCCTAAATCCTTACTATAGTCAACAAGCTTGAGATTATTGTTGTCAATAGAGTACGATGTTACCATCGCATTTTTGTTATTAGCTATTTGAAAAACAAAGCATTTATTGGCTGCAATGTTGAGCTGCCATTTTGTACTCCACTTTACAAGTCTCGAGACAGCACTGCTTAAGTCGTTATTGGGTTCGGTTGTTGAACGGCAGGAGTAAATCTTGATATCATCAACATATAGTTTTGCAGTAACATTCAGATTATCAAAATTATCAACAACGTCATTGATAAAAGCAAAAATAAAGTGGGGTCTGGAACACTGCCTTGAGGAACACCACTTGTTACAAGTTTTTCTAATAAAGCAATTTTGCAGCATACTTACCTTCCTATTTTACTATGTTTTCCAGACTTGCTTATAACATCGCTTATCTGTACATAGAGTCCTGCACAAACTGGACTGGGCCTTGATTTTTAGGGTTTTTAAACGGACAGAGCCTTTAACTAATTCTGTCCATCTATTACACCCTGACATCAAACTTCGGTAAACCTCTGTGTCAGAAATATCTATGCATTTGCTGAAAATAAAGCACGCTTGTCCTTAAACCAACCAAAATAAACAATAAACTTTGTTTTTAAACTTTCTAACGATAATGCCACAGTTGTCTTCACAACCTAATTGTGTTTCTTAAAAATTTTTAAGGTTAGGACAGGAGCGATCAGTTTTAGTCAAAATCATTGCCAGCGTCTTTAACAATTTAACAAAAACAAATAAAGAATTATTGATTTCCAGTTTAAAATTAGCTCAACAAACACAGATTTTTTGACCGTCAAATGTAGAATATCTCTAGAATAAGAATGCTAAAACCATAAAATCGTCAAACCCAGATGGCATGCTCCGAAATACAAATTTAAAAATGCTAGCTTACTACTTATTTTAGAATTAAACAATGTTTAAAAATTTCACTCACACATAGCTAAACCAACTAAGATCTAAGATAAAACAAGATCTAATAAAGAAGTTATTTTTATATAAGCCGGTATTCTTTATAGTTAATAACTCAGCTCATGTCATGTCGAGTGCTGCGACTTGTTTTGGAGCAAATCGTGCGTGACTGCATTCGACAGCTGCGAGGCAGGCAGTGTGGCATTGTCAGGTGAATAGAAGGTGTAGAGCGAAATAAGGCATTGTTTTGCAGGCTTGCACAGATGTGTGGCGCCTCAACCCATAAAATCTTTTTTTCATTAAGCGTTAGTTAACATGTAACGGTGGAAGTTTTTTTTAAAAGTGAAGCTGTGTTTTGGTTACGCTGAAAACATGTTGCCTAACGACCGTGTGATTGGAGGAGGAGGAGGTGAAGGACATTCTGCCTCTCCACTGGACGAAGAGCTGATGATGTGCAAGGTCTGTCTGAAGAACTACGACATGAAAGGACGACATCCGAAAGAACTGGACTGCCAACACGTCTTCTGTAACGGATGCATCAACAAGTACCTGCTGAAAAGTAAAAACAAAAAGGACAAGAAAGTCAGGTGTCCGTTGTGCCGGGAGATGACCCGGTGTGGCCCGGGTGATTCGAACGATCTGAGAACGAGTGAACATTCGGCTGGGCTTGCCCGACTGTTCCAGGGCTTGATCGCTCAAAGGGAGCGGAAGATGATGAGCCGCGGATTGTCGCTAGATTCGGCAATGGCAAGCAGGAAAGATGTGATAGACGATGGTGGTGTCGATGAGTACGGAGTGGATAAGGATTGTTGTTGGGCGATAACGTGTGCGGTAAACAAATATTTGCTCTATCATTTTACTGCATTATTGGCGATAACTAAAAGTTATTTAATAGAATTTTGCTATTAATTATTGCAAAGTAATTAATACATATGATGGCGGAAGGTTTACGCAAAAAGGAAAGTAAATTTGACGCTTCGGACGCCGCTTCTAAACTCGGGCTCCACATTTGCGATAAATGTGCGAAGGAAAACATTGATAGTTTGAAATCACTGCTGAGTTCTCGTAGAATTGAAGAATGTGTTGTCGATCTGATGGGAAAAGTTAACGACATAAAATGTGCTCTAAAGGAAGATATGGCGACTTCCGAAGATGTCAAAACTCTTTTGAAAAAGTCGGAAGTGGTTGATGAAGCCCTCAAATTGCAGAGATGTCAAATGGAGAAATTAATGGTAAATTTGCTCGAGATAAATAAAGAATCTGCTGCTAGACACGAAGAAAGTAGTAAATCAACTAAAACTTGGTCTGACTTGTTCAAAGATAAAGTTGAACTGTTGGCTACAGACATGAAAATTGTCCAGAGAACTGTGGATGTTGCTAAGACTTCAATTGATGTCAACAGTGATAGACAAAGAAGAAAAAATAATATTGTGGCTTTCAATGTGCCAGAGATGGCTAATTCAAAAATAAAAGATAAAGACATTGTTCTGAAAATCATTTTGGAAATCACTGGACAGGATATGGAGAAAGATGTGGGTGATGTGTTTAGGATGGGTAAAAAACTTGATGGGGATCAGAAGCCAAGACCAGTTCTTATCAAGTTGATTGGAATGAATGCTAAAAACATGATTCTAGAATAGACAAAGAGCCACGACTTGTCCAAAGAGGACAGAGAGGAGTGCAGGAAGCTGATAGGAGAGAAAAAAAGGAAATCAGTACAAAAGATGATATTGATAAATGGGTTTTCAGATTGAGAGGGCAGCCAGGCGGTTTCTATGTGGTAACCCACAGAAGACAAAATTTATAAAATTGTCCTGTTCAAGTTTAAGTGCTCCAAAAGACATTGTTTCAATTCTTTTTAATAATGTTGACTGCTTAACAAATAAGTTTACGGAGTTTTTGTTTGTTTTAAAGTCATTGATTGAAGTTCCAGATGTAATTGTTTTGTTGGAGACCAATCCTAAGCACTTTACCAAGCCATTGAGTATTTCAGAGTTTCAGATTGATGGGTACCAGGTCTTAACGAGTGGGTTTGCTAGTCAGTCCTGCAGAGGTATTGTGGCATATTACAAGGAAGAACTCCATATCTCAGAAGTGACATTGTGTACACCATTTAAGGAGGCTTTGTGCATAAAGCTGGCCCTAACCAACAAGACGATGAATTTATTGTCAGTATACAGAAGTCCCAATTCCAGTGGTGCGAATAATGACCTTCTCATCCAGTTACTTGAGGAGTTCATTTTATTGAGAGGTGAACATGTTATTATTGGTGATTTCAACTTCCCGGACATTAGCTGGAATACCTTTAGTTGCAACGGTTCGGCTGAGAAGATTGAAAATAAATTTCTTAATTTCTTAAATGACAGTTTTTTGCTTCAACATGTTGATGAGCCTACTAGGAGGGCTGCCAATCAAACTTCAAGCGTCCTGGATCTGGTGATTACGTCTGGCGACAACATCACTGACATTCAATATTACTCTCCGTTGGGGAATGGTGATCATTCAATCTTGGGGTTTAAATTGGTTGGTTTCACAAAGAATTTGAGGCCGGACGAAAAGAGGTTTTGTTATGAACTGGGTGATTATGGTGGTCTTAGCATGGCTTTGGATGAGTGTTTGTCTAACACTGACAGACCTCTGGAGTCCTCTGTGGATTCCGAATGGAGGTTTTTTCGCAATACTCTAAATGAACTCACAAGTCGTTTTGTGCCTAAAAAGCAGATTTACAAGAAGTTTACCTTTCGGATGACACCTGAGCTGAAATGTCTCATTGAATTAAAACATCAGCTTTGGAGAAGGATTTACAAATATGGAGATGACATAATGACTGAGTTCCGAGTAACCAGAGATAAAGTCAAGAGATTGTCAAAACAGCTCAACATCGAGAGTCAGAGCCGTATTGCCTTAGAGTATAGAACCTGTCCGAAGTTGTTTTGGAGCCGTGTTAAAAAAATTACAAAGGTTAAAGAGAGTATTGGTGTTCTAAATGTTGATGGTACTGACTTAATGTGTGACAGAGATAAAGCAGAAGCACTCGCTAAATTCTTCTCGTCGGTTTATGTACGGGAAGATCTCTTTGAAGGCGATGATACATTTCACCCAATTGTGCCGGCTTGTGGAATGACAGAATTGAGAATTGATAGTGGCATTGTTGAGAAAAAATTGATGGCCTTGAACAGGGGAAAGTCTGCGGGACCGGATGGCATACATTCAAGAATCTTGAGCGAAACAAGACTGGTTTTAAATGAACATTTGTTGAGGATTTTCAGAGCATCATTGGCTTCGGGGGTGGTTCCATGTGATTGGAAGTCAAGTGTTGTGGTTCCGTTGTATAAAAAAGGTAGCAAAGCTAAGGTCGAGAACTACAGGCCAATAGCTTTGACATCAGTATGTTGCAAAATTCTCGAGTCAATAATTAAAGACCACATTATGAGCTACTTTTTGCAATATGATATCTTCACTCATAGACAGTTTGGATTTCTTCCTTCACGCTCTACGGTCCTGCAGTTGCTGAAGTTCCTGGACGAAGTTACTCTCTCAGTTGACTCTGGTTTGGAGGTGCATACAATCTACACCGACTTAGAAAAAGCTTTTGACAGAATTCCACACAAGAGACTCTTGTTTAAGATGAAGGAGTATGGAGTTCATCCAATATTGATAGAATGGATCAGAAGTTACTTGACGGAGAGATCATTCAGAGTTCAGTTGAGGGGCGGACTCTCTGATTCCTTTCCCGTGTTGAGTGGTGTTCCTCAGGGAAGCGTGTTAGGTCCATTGTTATTTGTGATCTATATCAATGACATTTGTGGTGTTAGCGAAAACATCTACCTTTTCGCGGACGACGCCAAGTTGTTTAGACCGATCGCGGACTTCAAAGACACTCGGGAACTGCAGTCCGACATTTATAAATTGCAGCAGTGGTTCACAAGATGGCAAATGACAGTGAATCCATCTAAATGTTGTGTTTTAAAGGTTGGAGGTAATCGTTTTGCAGCGGATTACTATATGCAAGATACATCAGGTTTGTCTGTTGTGGTTCCTGAAGTTAGCTCGGTTACTGATCTAGGAATCATACTGGATTCAAAATTGAAATTCAGAGACCATGTGTTCTCTAGAATCAAAAAGGCCAATTCCTTGTTGGGTATAGTTGGAAGAACTTTGAAATATCTGCCTGAGGATGCTTTTGTAACATTGTACAAATCTCTGATTAGATCTCAATTGGAGTACGGAGTTCAGATTTGGAGTCCTCACGGGCGTGGTCTGATTGAAGAACTCGAAAGGGTTCAGCGAAGGTTTACCAGAATGGTCAGGTCATGCAAAGGTCTCATTTATACGGAGAGGTTGAAGAAACTCAAATTGCCTTCCCTGACATATAGAAGAAAGCGAGCCGACCTAATTCTTCTGTATAAAATGAAGTCTGGTCAGTTGATGGATTGCCACTGTCCGGGGTTGACCCTTTGCCCTTACGAAAGAACTAGGGGACATGAGTTCAAGTTGGCTACTAGGTTGGCTCATAAAGATTGCAGGAAGTATTACTTCAGTAACAGAGTGGTGGACGACTGGAATCAGCTCCCTGGGCCGGTGGTGTCTGCTGAATCGTTGTCTTTGTTTAAATCACTTTTGGATGATTTTTTTGGTGATATGCAATTTGATTTTGCTTAGGATTTTTATTTTGCTCTGTTTGTTTTTCGTTATTTTTGTTGTATTTGTTTGCGCGTTCAGTTTGTGTTTATATTGTTCGGCGAGGGGCTTGCCCGTGCCTGGTTTATAATAATAATAATAATAATAATAAAACAACATTTGAAAAACAAGTTGTCTATATGTACATAATTCAATTCTATGAAAAACTATTAAATTTTGATAAATAAATATTCTTCTATATTTCTTCTGTACCAGCATTAAATTGATCAGCAAGATCATCTGGAGACATGTGCCAGAAAAGAGAAGTGTGCACAGACAAGCTAAGTAAAAGGAACATCCAGAAGAAGATCATATCCGTAAATCTGGCCACTGCTTGCCATTCTGCTTCCAACAGATCTAAGTCCACAGCTTCAACTGCAAATGAAACATAAAAAATTTCATTTGTGGTGCTCACTAGCACTGAATTGAATTTTATCCTTATTATTAAATAAATGATCTAAGAATTAATCAGTTTGTATTTTCTTAACAGCAACTATTTGTTACCTGGCGAAGCTTCACACCTGACCAGATCAGCCGACTGTGTCTGGGTTGATGGTTCCACCGCCAATGTATATCTTCTATTCTTTGACTTTGATTTTTTTACATGTTTGGTAATTTGTAACCTAAAAAACCTTGAAGCTAAAGTAACCCAGAACTTCGGGCAACGTTTATAAAGATTTTTCTTGGCATAGATGTTCGTTACAGTAACGGACATTACCAGAGCAATTGTTACCATCATCATTGTCGATGCAAAGAACATTCCTAAATAAAAAATCAGATAATTTGAAATTATTATCAACTTATTGAATCTCCTAACCTCACTCACTCCCAAATACTCAAATGATTTAACGAGGTCAATTAAGCATCAATTAAGCAGCATTTGCCATCATATTCACACGCCAACAGACACACACAAGCGTTCTATAGCCATATAGGTTTTGACGTTAAATAAAAAATTTAATCAATGGCACGTTGCACATATCTTTTTTTATAACGAGATCGGTTATATAATCTGCTAAAAATGAATTCGCATATATTGAATCAAACTTATAACGAAATCAGTTATATCGAAGTTCTCTTATATCGAAATCGGTTATATCGAAGTACGTTTATAACAAAATCGGTTAGTGCCTCTCACTACCAAATAGTTTATAACAAAGTCCACTCATAACAATTTCGCATAGGTCCTCTTATAGCAAAATCGTTTATAACGAAATCGGTTAAACGATTTAGCATAGCTTGTTTACGTACGGCCGGCTATATTTCGGCGCATGTTATCATCGATTTTCTCTTAAATATTAGTCTGAACTATTTGGTTTTCGGTGCGGGTCGACTTGCGTGCCTGTTTTACTTCAATACCGTCGGTTTTTTCAACGCGTAAACAACTTTTTCACGTTTTTTCCGTCGGTTGATAGTGGTTTGAATTATCGCCCAGCATGGCCGATGTGGTTAAAACTCGCAAGGAGTCTAAACAGGAGGCTTCCGACGTCTTTCAGAAATTGGGACTGAGCCTGTGCGATAAGTGTGCCAGGTGCAATACAGAGGCAATGAATAGTCTGCTAGGAAGACTTCACACAAGCAGCGAAGACGGTTCAAAAGGGTTGGAGGTGATTGCTCAGGATATCAAGGAAATCAGAGATACCATAAAGAAAGACTCCGGAAAAAGGGAGGAGAGACTTGCAGACGAGAAAAAAGAACTTGCCCTCAATAGGAAAAAACTCAACGAGGTCCTCGAAGAAGTTAGGGGTTTGACAAAGAAAATTGCAGATGTTGATCTTGAACCTCTCTCAAATAAGGTTGATACAGCAACAAAAAAGTGGTCCGATCTTTTCAAAGAAAGGGTTGACGAATTATCAGAAGGCGTCAAGAAAATACACCATTCTGTTCTGACTGAGAAGGGTGAGCAGGCATCAGGCCTACAGCTTTGCCTTAAAAAAGCTCTCGACGCAAAGACACAGGATGACAAAGATGAGGAAGCCGACAAGCTCAGGAGAAGGACCTCTGTTGTTGTCTATGGGCTGGGCGAGTCGAGTTCGTCTACACCTGATAAGCGCAAATCTGACGACAAATCGAAGATCGAGGAATTGCTGAAGTTAATCTCTTGTGATGATGTCGAAATTGTTAACTTAATTAGACTTGGAAAAAGAATCGAAGGAGAGAGTGAACCTGCTCGACCAAGACCGTTGAAACTGGTATTGAAAAACGAAAATCAACAGTCGAATCTTCTCAAGTCGGCAAAAAACTTGAGGGTGATGAAGGAAGGAGGTTGGTCAGCAGTTTTTATCCATCGGGATATGACTCCAAAAGAAAGAGAAGCACGAAAACTCCTAGTCGAAAGTATGAGGCAGAGAATACGAGCCGGAGAGACGAATCTGTTCATCGCGGGGGACAGGATAGTTACCAGAAGACTTCCCGTTGCGGGAAAAATCTGAAAAGCTCCAACACAGAATCATACGTTCGAAACAAGTACTTGTCAAAGTGCTTGATCAAGAAAAATTGTAGTTGTTCTGGAGTCGACCGCTGCTATCGTCATCTGGGACCAACCACTGAACGCGAATCTTACTCTGGTCTAGCCGGACAATCTATCCCCGCTGCATGTCTCAATGTTAGGTCTATTAAAAACAAAACTGCTATCGTTGCGAATATCATAAATGAAAACAAGTTATCAATCCTCGGCTTAACTGAAACCTGGCACGAGAGTTATGAAGATGTTGCACTGAAAAAGATTACTTTGCCCGGCTACCGTTGCATCGAATCCGCCAGAAGGTCTGATGAAACGGGTCGCACATATGGAGGAATTGCGGTTATTTACAAGGACACGCTGTCTGCCAAGCCACACCCTCTGGGTTCCAAGCCAGCTACATTCGAGATCACGTCTATAATGTTTTCGTCTTTGAAAACGAATTTTATCTTTGTGGTGATATACCGCCCTGGAGGCAATCCCGTGAGCGATTTGTTCTTCACGGAGCTTGAGAGCATATTGGAAACCCTGGCAACTTACAACCTCCAAATCATTATTACCGGCGATCTTAACGTCAGGGTCAACATCTCTAATGACCCCCACTCCATCCGTTTTCTCAGCCTCATACGTTCATTTGGATTTATTCAGTCTGTCGTCGGCCCTACGCATACGCATGGTAACACTCTGGACTTGGTCATTACCCGATCAGATCTTCCCCCTCCATCTATCATCGTTGATCTACCACAGGTGTCAGATCACTCGCTTGTGCGTTTCCGGATCCCGGTCCGTCATCCTCCCCCGCTGCTTATCGACGTCAACACCCGGGCTTGGAGAAGTTTCGACCCAGAGCAATTCCGTTCTGATTTACAGGGAAGTTCTCTGTGTAATCCGGCGGTCTATGAGACGATGTCAATCAGCCAGGTTCTTGAGACCTTCGACACAACCTTGTCATCACTTCTTCACAAACATGCCCCGCCTCGTGTTGCCAGGCTGCGCGACCGGCCCCTCACCCCATGGTTCGACTCTGAATGCGCTGCCTTAAAACGAAGATCGAGAAAGTTAGAAAGACGTTATAGACGAACACAAGATCCCATCGATCGCACTTCATGGATCAACCACGTGCGAACGTCTCATGACCTTTACAGACAGAAACAAAATCTCTACTGGAAGATGAAGATTGACGACAGCCGAGGGAGTCCTGGGAGATTATGGCGGACATTATCTGGGGTGCTCGGTCGGGTTCGGAGCAACCCGATTTCGCCAAAAGATCTTACAGCCAATGATTTCTCGAGAGCGTTCAATGATAAGATAAGAGATATCCGCCAGTCTACGTCACATGCTTCCAGTCCACGATTCGACCCCGGCTGTTGTTCCTGCGACCTGCTGAGGTTTAAACCTGTGAGTGTCGACGACATTACCCGGCTCATCAAATCTTCACCAAACAAAAATTGTTCCCTGGACCCAATACCGACATGGATGATCAAGCAATACTCTAGTGAACTGGCACCGTTTGTGACATTCCTGGTAAATTCATCGCTAGAGCGGGGACAGTTTCCTCCTGCCCAGAAAAATGCTGTCATCACACCGATCCTGAAGAAGCCGAATCTAGATCCGCTCAACACCGGTAACTACCGCCCAATCTCGAATCTGTCCTATCTGTCAAAACTACTGGAACGATGCGTAGCCGCCCAGATAAACATCTACCTCCGTGAAAACAACCTTCTCCCGATGTTTCAGTCGGCGTACAGAAATCAGCACTCCACTGAAACTGCTGTCCTGAAGGTACTGTCTGATATTTACGCTGCGGCTGATTCGGGTCGGATCACGCTACTGGGACTTCTGGACCTCTCCGCTGCTTTCGACACTGTTGACCATCAAATTTTGGTCAACAGGCTCCATTTCTCGTATGGTTTCGGAGACGTCGTCCTCGAATGGTTTCGTTCCTATTTGACTGATCGGTCCCACTGCATCCGCTCCGGAGGTGTTTTGTCCACGCCTACCTCTGTCCTGTGTGGCGTCCCGCAGGGATCCGTTCTGGGCCCGTTGTTGTTTCTTCTCTATTCCGCGGACGTCCTACATATTGCCACGAAACATCGGTTTTCTGTCCATTCTTACGCTGACGACCTGCAGATTTACGATCACTCCCCGCCAGCGTCGTGTTCCGATCTGGTCCCCAGGATGTCTGCATGTATCAGCGAGATTGGCACTTGGATGGCAAGCAATCGCTTGCAACTCAATCCTTCTAAGACCGAAGTGATCTGGTTGGGCTCGCCTGGTCGACTCAGCTTCTGTCCGAAGGGGGATCTGGTCATCGCTGGTGTCTCAGTCAGGCCCTCCACTTATGTTCGTAATCTTGGCGTGATGGTCGACAGTAGCTTGTCTATGGAGGCACACATCTCTCATCTTACTCGTTCATGCTTCTATCATCTCCGTCAACTGCGCGTCGTCCGCCGTAGCCTCACCATGGACTCCGCCCATTCACTCATTAGAGCACTCGTGCACAGCCGGCTTGATTACTGTAATGGTGTCATGGCCGGACTTAGACAGTTTCAAATCAATAGGCTCCAATCCATTCTCCGAGCAGCCGCTCGTCTTGTTCTTCAGCTGCCCGGCTGGTCTCCCGTATCAGATCTCATGCGGACGCAACTTCACTGGCTTCCTTTCCCGCAGAGAATTCAGTTCAAGTTGGGTCTGATGGTATACAAGTGCCTCCACCACACGGCTCCGGTCTACCTGCAGCAATTGTGTGTACCGATCTCAACGCTTGCTGGTCGGTCCCACCTTCGATCGGCGGCTGCTGGCGACTTGTTCGTTCCATCGTCAAAGACAACGACTCTCGGCAGGCGCGGATTCTCCACTGCTGGTCCAGTTGTTTGGAACAGCCTATCTGCTGACCTGAGGAATCCAGCTTTGGACCTCGGCGGTTTCAGGAAGCTGCTTAAGACAGAACTTTATTCTTAAATTTATGATTTGACGCGACGCGCTTTTGTGACTTTTTAAAAAAAGCGCATTATAAATTTACATTTACAATTTACAATTCTTATACCGAAATTTTTTTATAACAAAATTTGATAAAAGATTTTGCATAATTCCTCTTGTAATAAAATCGTTTATAACGACATCAGCTTACTTTAGATAGTTTCTTTTATAACAAAATCTTTTTT
This sequence comes from Erpobdella octoculata, assembly GCA_963978895.1. Classification (NCBI taxonomy): domain Eukaryota; kingdom Metazoa; phylum Annelida; class Clitellata; order Hirudinida; family Erpobdellidae; genus Erpobdella; species Erpobdella octoculata. The sequence goes on along the minus strand of OZ022240.1, from coordinate 16,877,232 downwards.
CTTACAAATTTCGCTCAAAGCAAATTTCTATAGTTTCTCCTACAACAAATTTTTTTATCATTAAATCGGATAAAATCGTTTATAAAAAATTACGCTTATTACGAATTCGTATTTATCGAGTTCCACTTTTAACGAAAGTTTAGCGAAATCTGCATACAGCAAGTAAGTATGTTTTTCAAGCGTCAAAAGATCCCAATGCATAGCTTAAGCAAGCAATCAAACAAAAAATCCTGTGAAGTTAATATAAAGAATTTTATAAAAAAAAACATTTAACGGCTACCTAAAATCGGCACGCAATCAGGAGTAGGAGGCATTGTTTCTCCAACCATGAGAAGAAAAACTACGAGAGCAAGGAGGATCGTCATTTCGAGGTTGACCTTCTCGCCAGATTCCACAGGAAGAAAAAATCCAAGAAAGGAGACGAGGAAAATGAGGAAACATGGAGTTATGAGGTTGACAATATAAAACAGACTGCCTCTCTTCATAAGAATTTCAAATGTTAAATCTGGATAAGGTTCAGCACAGCAGGAATAATACTTTACGTGTCGCTTCTGTGTTATATTTTCAACAAACCATTCCTGCAAAATATTTAAGTCTTTATTTGGTTACGATGTGCATACGAATATTTGAGCACGCTGTTATCAAAAGCTTAATTTCAGCAATTTCTTGGGACCATTTTGTTTTAATTTTTTTAATAAATGTTTCACTTTTGCTTCCAAAAATAGATGATGACCGGGTGAGGGAGGGGGAGTGGGTGAAACATCTTCCAAAAATTTTCCAAAACTCTAACTGATGACCAGGGGGGAGTCGGAGGTTCATTTTCTAAAACTTCAATACTTATTTTCTACTAGCCCGGTTTTAAAGAGATTTTTCTATCGTTTTTCTCTCTCGCTCCCGTTTCTTTTCCCGCTTGATTTCCCGCTCCCGCTTGTTCTCCTGCTTCTTCCTACTGTCCCGCTTCCTATTATATATATATATATATATATATATATATATATATATATATATATATATATATATATATATATATATATATATATATATATATATATATATATATATTGTTGCGAATAAACTGTGGAATCAATTTATCTTTGAGACACGCTCTAAGAAACACAACTCGCCATTTGGCAGAAACAACTTTGCTTATATATACATATATATATATATATATATATATATATATATATATATATATATATATATATATATATATATATATATATATATATATATATATATATATATATATATATATATATATATATATATATATATATATAAAAGTTGCTTTTGCAACTCTCCTCTGCCCCTCCCAAATGACACTCCATGCTGTTTTATTTATAAGAGAAAATTAAAGTGAAATAAAGCATAGGCGGTGTAGAGCAGATCAAAATGAAACACAATGAATGAAGTAAACTTTAAGGGAAAAGTAGCGTAAAAAACTTTTTGACTTTTCCTTTCTGATGTTATATCTTTGTCTTAAATTACCTATACTAGAATAGAATAAAAGCTATTTATTATGTCATTTTTGAAAAAATGAGAAAAATCAATACTGCCCAATTCAGGATAAGGTAGGTACAAATTGTAATTAATTTAGTTTGTTTCAATGCAGAAATGCGCAAGATGCGTTCATTATTGCCGTATTTGCTGGAATTTAAGTGTTTAAAAATGTATTTTAATGTACTGAAAAACTGAAGAATCTTTAAATAAATGCTAATGTCAATGTTGTAATTTTTTTATTTATTTATGAAAGCAATCGCAATTGAGTTTTTGAAATCGCCACTTCACTCAATTTGTTCCACCACTGGACAACTGGATGATGATACTTGATAAAATTAAACTTACATTTTGTCACATAGAGTTTGAAACGATACTTTGTGAGCTTTGATTGATTTGGGTAATCTTAACAAAAGAGACCTGAATGAAACTGCCTAAATTTTTCACGATTTGGAAAGCTTCAATCAAATTTTTCTTCAGTTTTGTTTGTTTTACAGGGCTGAAATTCTGTTTTTTTGCCTTTTTGATAATTATTAAAAAAGGCTAAAAAATATAAATATATAATTGAAGAGTTTTGCATTCCTAATAATTTTGTTGCCTGTTTTTACATTTTTTCAACCAGGTCATCTTTTTTCAAATGAAGTGTTGAATTTTTGAAATCGAATAAAATATATAAATTTTTCAAAACACCTTTAAAAATTTAATATATTTTAGTTACTAATGTTTTTGTTGTCGTTTTGGTTTAGTTTTTAAGACAACTTTTGTGTTCACCCAGTCTCATTTTTTTTTTAAATTAAGTAGTTTATACAATAGCTTGAAAATTCTGAAGTTACTAATAGCTATTTATGAAATAAAAAAGTTAACATTTTTTATTAAAATAATAAAAGAATACTGACAAACTTAATAACATACACTGTTTTCAGGTTTATGGTATATAGTGTTTGCAAATGTATAATTGTATTCCAGATCTAATTCGTCTCCGTTGTGCGTCCAGGAAATGAATTCCAGTTTACAATGCTGCTTGTCAAATGGAAAGTACTTGACATTGAGAGTACAGTAAGTTTTGATCAAAGCTGGATAAAGCAGTAAGACTAAACCATTTGAAGATACGATAGCATTTGTGAGCAGGAAGTCGTTGAATTTTTCACCTGCACTGTAAGAAATACAAGTTTAATAAGTTTAAAACGAACAGTGGTATGTTTTATTCTGCTGAAATCCACCATTCCTGTAACTAAAAAATAGTAGACCGACAATTCGGCCTAGGACAATATCTTGTATCTAAGTATGTATGTGTGTATGAATGTGTATGTATGTATGTATGTATGTATGTATGTATGTATGTATGTATGTATGTATGTATGTATGTTTGTATGTATGTATGTATGTATGTATGTATGTATGTATGTATGTATGTATGTATGTATGTATGTATGTATGTATGTATGTATGTAGTACAAGGGATCAAAAATACATTAATTTATTATTATGTGGCCTAGGAAGCACACACAAACAAGTGAAGCAAAAAACAAAGTTTTTTAAAAACACACTTTTATACTTTTACACTATTCAAGTGATCATTTGAGATCCTCTGGACGTTGATGTTGTCCAATCGATCCGAAACATATATATGTTACATAAACAACGAGCATATTAGCATAGACAATAAATAGTTCGACGAAAATATCACAAATAATTGTTTAATTAAATTTTGTCTAATCGATCCGAAAATTTGATAGAATGCATTGGTAATCAGTTAGGAGGTATGTTTAAATTTTCAAGTCTCTAGCTCATCGGGAAGTTAGTTTAAAATCGATTGCAAAATTTGACGACAGACAGATAGACAGATAGATAGACAGACAGACAGAGAAGTTAAGTAAAAGTGTGTAAAAATACATTAATTTAATCTTATTTACTTACTAAGCCCATCCTTAAGCAATTATAGGAAACATTGTAACCAGACATGCACACGCACATATACATTATAGGTACACAAATAAGCTGTTTAGTAGGGATGTCACGGGTACCCGAACCCGAATCCGAGTTCGGTACTACCCGGTCTTTTTCTGATACCCGAACTCGAACCCGAAAGTGTGAAAATTTGATACCCGAACCCGAACGCGAACCCGAAAATGAGAAAACTTGATACCCGAACCCGAACTCGAACCCGAAAATGTGAAAACTTGATACCCGAACTCGAACCCGAACCCGAAAATTCATAAGCCTAATACCCGAACTCGGAGTTGTGAACAAATAAATTTTTTTAGTAAATAAATATCCAGTTTTAAAAATAGCAACACAAACAGAGTTTTCATAACTTTTCTAGTTTATTAAAAATGAAATAGTATTAGGAACCGATTTATTAGTGATTGTGTAAGCTAGACCACTAATCCGTTTGATTATCAGGCGGACCGAGGACCAAGCCGCGAACGAACTAAAATAATTAAGCCTTCTTTGGTCGAAGAAATCGCGGATAGCCATGACTCTAAACTTTTTACTTCAGTTATATAATCTTATATTTATTCATTCATATACTCAAAGTTTTTCTGATATAACAAAGACCCTTTGTTATAAAGATAATCTTGCATAATCCTAAACTTTAACTGGCAAAGTCTATAAATGATCTATGCAAGGATATCTTGATATAACAAGACATCCTTGATCTATGCGTCACAGTCATTTTATTGGCAAATGTGTAAGCTAGAACACTAATCCGCCTGATTACCCGACTGGACGCGTATTTACAATCCCTGTATGAGCACAGGACGGACCCGATAATTATTCATGTTTACGCTCTTTCTTGCGTTGTGATTGGCTGAAAACATTGACGGGATTTTTGATATTTATACGCGTCCAGCGTATTTACAATCCCTGTATGAGCACAGGACGGACCCGATAATTATTCATGTTTACGCTCTTTCTTGCGTTGTGATTGGCTGAAAACATTGACGGGATTTTTGATATTTATTAGAAGTTTACTTTCAATGTTGTTCAATTGAAAATGTAATTTTTTAAGAAAAGTTTAGTAAAAATATTCTAAAATAAATTATCTTAAAATTTTTCAGTACATACAGTCATAACTAGATCCAATTGCTAAGCACATCCAAGTTCTAGGTTAGCTGAGTTGGTAGGGTGTTAACCTTGAATGTGAGAGCATCACGATTCGATTCCCAGTCACTGCCTTACAATTGCTTTGAAAATAATTTTGTCAGATCTCGATGGAGCCTGTTGAAATATAAATTTGTATAAACTCTTTTTTATTCAATTCATACACGAGTCGTTCAACAGATTCTTTCCTGCAACTCGTGAAGTTAATAGCGCTGTTAAATCCCACTAAAATTAACAAATAAACAATTTCATGCTTTGGCTAAGAACAACCAAAGTTGAGATATAACAATACACTAATATCACGTTGTTGATGCAAATTCATTATTTATCGACTGGTTTTTTTAGTTAAATTGGTTTCAAAGTTAGAGTATATAATTTTATTTCATGAAAGTTATCCAGAAAACATTGCTACAAGTAAAATCATAAAATGCAAAATTGTTATTTTACAAGTAAAGTTTAAAAAAACCAAATGTTATGTTACAAGTAACACAATTTAATTATTTAAATTAGTCCACTACTGTGCGACTATCATGTGGCACATTCGCGTCAATGTTTTCAGCCAATCACAGTGCAAGAAAAAGCGTAAACATGAATAATTATCGGTCCGTCCTGTGCTCATACAGTGATTGTAAATACGCCGACCGGACCGAGCCGCGAAAAAAATTAATAAATTAGAATAATTTAAGAGGTAACGTATTATACTAATCGCAAGCCATACAAGTTTTGTATTATCACCTTTGCGTAACAAATAACACAAATAGGTCATTTTATTGGTGAGTGTGTAAGCTAGACCACTAATCCGCCTGATTATCTGGCCGGACCGAGCCACGAACGAACTAAAACAATTAAGCCTCCTTCGGCCAAAGAAATCACATTATTTGGAAAGCTAAAAAATAACTTGTTAGAGTTTATTCAATACGTGTAATGTCCAATGGATGAATTGATCGCTCTCGTTTGTATATGTATATACACTAGGTAAATTTAAAATCAATCCAGGAATTTGAAACCATAAGAGAGTACCCGAACCCGAACCCGAACCCGAACCCGGTTTTTTGAAAACTACAAACCGGAACCCGAAAACCTGAGTTTCACAAACCCGAACCCGAACCCGAAAACTCGAGTTTTACAAACCCGAACCCGAAAACTCTAGTTTCACAAACCCGAACCCGAACCCGAAGCCGAACCCGAAAACTCTAGTTTCACAAACCCGAACCCGAACCCGAAAATTCCAAAAAGTACTACCCGTGACATCCCTACTGTTTAGCAACGGTTTTGGTCGACATCTAAAATATTTAATCAAGCCAATGTTTTTCTTCATATGGCATCGCATCACACAATAAACACGTGTGTGGAAGCTAACATGAGATGTGTATGTGTATTATTGTGTGTGAGTGTGGAAGCTTACCTTTTGATTATTGAGAGGTGTTATTTAATTTATTCTATAATTATGTAGCCTATAAAACACAGGCGCTAATAAAACAGGCTGTTTAACAAACAGTTTTATTTTTATATTCAATAAACCATCGTTTATTGGTCTCGTTTTAGCTAAACCCAAACCAGTTTCTTGTTATTCCTAACAGCATAAATAATTTATAAAAAAATTCAATGATATATAGAAAAATTAGAAAAATATAGAAACATTCAATGATAAATAATGAAGGGCACTTACAAATTCGAAATTACTATGTCAGGACGCCATATTGAACTGATCGGAATTCTGATTGATTCAACTCCGTATAGACTTCTGTTCCAAGTTAAGTACTCATCGATCCATTGCTGGCACAATAACAAATTTCAACAAGTTTTTTACAAACTTTTTATTACAAACTTTTATTTAGGTTACAATCTCTGTTTGTTTGTGTGTGTCTGACTTTTTCTGTACGCAAATCTTGCAAGTAAAAAAAAAAATTACCAGTTTTTTGACTAACTAGGAAGCTGAAACTTTCAGCATAGGGTTATATTGGATTCAATTAAAAAAAGTTTGTGTTAAAAAACTCGTTTTTTCCTTTACTTGTTTAACCTTCACTTGTCTACGGCTTACTTGTTAAATTCCTTATATTAACTTCACCGCAGGTTTTTCTTGCTTGTTGCTTGCTTGCTTGCATGTTTGCAAACCTTGAAAGTGAAAATTAAATAACTTCGTCATCCAATCGAGCTGAAATTTAAAATATAGGCTTGCTCTTCATGGCTATGCATTCTGTTAAAGTTGGAAAATTTTTTGAAATAAATTTTTGTAATTAAAAATATCAATTATTTGTGTTTTCAAACAAAAACAAATCACATACAATTATATAAATGTTTACATATATAAATTTTTTAAAATGTCATTTAAAATTTTTTTTGCAATAAATGGAAAAGCCGGCAAATCCAGAAAGAAAAGAAATTTGTGAAAAACCTGGTTTTACGGCTTCCTTGTTAAAAAAATCAACAAAATATCTAGTTTTTGATTAAATGAGACAAATACTAATTTATTTACTAATAAACAAATTTAAAAGCACAAAGTGCTGTAAAGTTGATTCAAAACACAAAAACATTTCTAAATCAACCCTCACTTACAGGGGCGGATACAGAATTTTGAGAGCCGGAAGACGCCATGCATTTGCATAAAAGAACTATGCCTATGCGCTGTAAATCTTCACTTTGCTAGATTTTTTAGAGGCGTCACAAGAGACAGGAAAAACACGTTTCCCGGGCGCCTTTGGAAGGAGCACCAAAAATCATTTAAAAGGGGCGCCAAAATGTTTGGGGAAAACACCTACGACTACACCCTAGTTATCAGCTATTTTTGAAAACAAAACATGATGTTTTGAAAAACATTTAGAAAAAGCTACTTTTAGAGAAAACGTTTACTGATGGGAATTTTTAGGAGTGCGTTTGTGAGACCTTATCACCAGGCACCGAAAACCCTAGCACAAGAGGTTTGAACCACTAACTGGGAAAACCTCTGAATTCTTGTCCAATTCTCAAAATTTTTCGGTATTTTCGTTTGAGATTACATCACAATCAAACCGGCCTTTGTTGGGCTACAGCTGTGCATGTAGTCAAAATTTGGTAATTTCCATTCGGTCTGAGCTCTGAATCGATTAGGTCTTGAAAATCGATTCAAATCAAGTTTCCCATCACTGGTTCTACCTAGGGAAATAACGATGATGCGTTCTTGCAGGTCATCTGGGTTGTCTTGAAATGGTCACTTGTTTTCTCTTTTAAGTTTATCAATAAATTTAAAAATCTTAATTTTTTACCGACTTGTGAGAACAGAAGTTGTGGTGATTTTGAGAAGCACGCAAACGGTTTATTTGTTACTTGTCACATATGCAACTTCATGGAAAGCCCCCTTACAGGCTGAATAAGCAATTTTATAAAAATTACTTTGCTGCTAGCTGCATATGGATTTCTATGCACAGATATTTCGTTGCTAGTTGCATATGCAATTGTTCGTTGCTAGTAGCATATGCAGTTGTTTGATTGAAAGTCTTGTTTAGCATCAGTGTTCTTTCTTAACTTTTATGTTTTTCTGAATAAAATATATTATGTGACTTTCTCGCTCATACGAACATTTTTATATCGCAATAGAAAAGATGCATAAAGCTATATCAAGATATCCACATATTGTATGAATAAATAAAAGTTTTTATTAGAGTGCGGAACGGGGACGCGCGCCGCGGGCAACCCCATTAAATCCGTCACTGACTTAATCATATAATTCCGAGCTTATTCGATTCATTTTAACTTAATAATGAAAACAAATAGTTTTCAAAAATTTGTTGACATGTTTTAAAATAAAAAAATCCATTCATTAATGGCGAAAGTTTCTCGGGCGCCTTTAAAAAATTATTGAGGCATCCCACGCGGCAAAACCTAAATCCGCCTCTGAAACACGGTGCTATATAAACTAAGCAATGGCGGTTTGACGATAACTGGAAGTGAAAATTAAAAAAAAAATTATTAGAAAATACCTGTCTAATCGCTAATAGACATGTCAATGTTTGCTCCTTCTCGTTCTACAATACATAAATAGTACTTAAACATTAATACATATATGTTATGAAAAAATTAATAATAACACTTTACTTAACAGTTAATCGTAATGTAGTAATTCATGGCAAAAAATGTGGGTTGAAATGCTTTTTTAACTTTTACGAAAAAGCAAAATCAATAAAAGTGTCTCAGTTTTTTTTTTCGTTAACATGAAAACTTATTTTAGACGCTTCTAAACTTCAGGTTTTCACCAAATGATTTTTACAAACTTTTATTTAACTTGACTTCTCTGTCTGTGGTAAAAAAATTTAAATTGATTTTTCACAAATTTTTAGACAAGTTAGAAATTTGAAACATTCACCATAGACTTTAGCAACCCGCAAAACAATATTCAATAGTTTTCAAAGCAATTTAATCGTTATTTCAAATAATTTCAATATTTATTTTGTAACGCATTTAATTAATCACTTCATGGAACTAGCGTCGATTAAATGAAATTTTAGAGGTAATCATGACTATGACAAAAATTTATTAAAATGTTGACTAAAGTATTACTATTAACAATGATAAAACTATTATTGCATTTAGCAATTTATTTGCATAATTTAAAAAATCTAAAATTTTTATTTTAAACTTTGTTTTTTTTGTACATTCTTGTTTAGCACTTAAGCTACTTTATATAAGAAAAAAGTTTAAATTACCAGTTAATTAAAAAAAATAAAATGCACTTTCTAACTTTGTTAAAAAAAACAAAATAACTTTTTTCGGTCAGTAATGATAATTTGAGTAGACTTCTAGTTGTTTCAATGAAATGAGAACAAGAACGAAGACAGAGTGCAATTCAAAAAATTTAAACTTTTTGCTTTTTTAATGTCTTGAGTTGCACTTCTCTTCATTTTATTGAAATAGTTATAAAATGTAAGTTTGCTCAAATTCTCATTAATGACAGAAATAAGTATTTTTGTCTTTTTTGGTACATCAAGAAATTTTTTTTATTTTTTAATTAATGTTATTTTGTTATATAAAGGAGTTCAAGTGCTAAAAAATCTTTCAGTAAAAATTAGAAGTCTCCAGGTGGTCTAGTTGCTGATATAAAAAAAAATGTCTTATTGCTCACAAGGTGACAAACGCAGTGATTATAAGAAAAGTGTCTGAAAATGATAAGTTTCTTGTTTCTTGGTAATTTAACAAATATTTTCAAAAATGTTAATCTAAAGTTGTTGAAAAATTTAAATGAAATAAAATTTTGTAGTTATTATAAAAAAAAACAATTAAAAAGATTATGTGAAATGTGAACTCATGAAAAGTTGAGACTTTTGTTCGATAATCAAATTAGACGCATCTTTCTAATACTAACAATTTTAGTGTTAATGCGTTACAAAATATTAAAACTGATAAATGCATAAACATACAGTATCCAAAATGTGATAAAGCGAAATGGCCACATTAACTTGAACAAGTGTCTGATCTATTTTGACTGGTCGTGTTGTTTTGTCGTAATCTTTGAGAATGTGTTGCTTTATTCGCTGCTCGTATGAACGAGTCAGTTTTGATTTGAGACACACCACGTTTGATACTACAAATTATATAAAGCACATATGTTTAATCATGAAATAAATTTTATATCTTATATTTTAATATTTGTGTAAGACAATTATAAAAGATTGCTTGAATGGATGGGTTGGTGGATGGATGGATTGGTGGATAGGCTGGTGGATTATTTGATTGGTGGATGGATGGGCTGGTAAATTATTTGATTAGTGGATGGATGGGCTGATGAATTATTTGATTGGTGGATGGATGGGCTGATGAATTATTTGATTGGTGGATGGATGGGATGGTGGATGATGGATGGATGGGCTGGTGAAGTACTTGATTGGTGGAAAAATAGGATGGTGGATGGATGGGTCGGTGGATGAGTGGTTGAATGGACGTACAAACGGCTGGATGAATTACAAATGTCAAATGAAAAAAATGAAAAAAATAGAGTGAAAAACATTTTATACATTTTTGCTGAAAAACGTTAATTTATCATGAATCCTGAAAAATAAGATTTTGGAACACGAAAATTGAAAATGACAATTCAATTGGTTTTTGCAGTGCAAGTGCTGAAAATAATTACTGAATTTCATTAAAAATTCGCTGCCGATGTCTTACGAGTTTAATGGCTTGCCGTTGACTCGCCAGTTAGAATTCCTGTAGTTAAATCGCATTTTTCTTTACTTGTTTAGTTACTGTTTATATTTAGTTACTGTATGTCTATTTCAATATATTTTTTTTTAACTTTGTTTACTCATGAGTTTTAATTCAAAGTGTACATTATTTCAAAGTTTACATTATTTCAAAGTTAACATTATTTCAAATTGTACATTATTTCAAAGTGTACATTATTTCAAAGTGAACATTATTTCAAATTGTACATTATTTCAAAATGTACATTATTTCAAAATGTACATTATTTCAAAATGTACATTATTTTAAAGTGTAGGTACATGATTTTGTAGGTACATTATTTTAAAGTGTATGTACATTATTTTGTAGGTACGTTATTTTAAAGCGTGCATTATTTCAAAGCGTACATTATTTCAAAGCGTACATTATTTCAAAGTGTACATTATTTCAAAGTGTAAATTATGTCAAAGTGTGCATTATTTCAAATTGAACATTATTTCAAAGTGTACATCATTACATGTGTTTTTTAGCTTTTCCTGATTCTCGTCACAATTTAGTTAACTTCTGCAGTTTTTTAAATAAACAATTTTTTCAAATTTTTTATTGATTTTTTTGCCAATTCTTTTCGGAATTCAACCTTTTTTGCAGTTAATTTAAAATTACCTCAGCTGAAGAAATATAAGAGATTTTCAAATTAAATTTTTTCAGTTCTGTTAACTGAATTTTTTTAGAGGTGTGGTACCCGTAGGAAGTTATCAATTTATTCGCATTTACTTATTACATTTTATTACATATACATAAAATAATTACAGATGTTTTCAATGTACAAATAAATTTTAACCTACATTGATAACTAATGATAACAATCTCATTTTATAGACCCATCAATGAGGAATTTTTTTCAAACAACACTTTTTTGGTTTTTAGATTTGCAGGCGTATTAGACGTGTATGATCAGTTTTGAATGTGTGTTGCATAAGAAGAAAACCATTTTATAACTTTTACGGCTACTTTAATCTGTGCGGGTTTTTTCAGCAATTGCGAGCCTTGCTCTGCCCTAAACACAGTACTGAATGTGAGTCTACCAGGGGCTACTTATCATTTTATGCAAAGCTGGATGTATTTGTTTATCCAGCTTCACATAAATTAATAGGTAGCATGAAAATTCTCATGTATAAAAGCAATTATGTGTATATTGTTCTAATGGCTTGCAAATAAATTAGATACAAAATTACCTGTTAGATTCAACAATAAAATAACAACTGATACGAGATTCATTTTCACGATGAACAGATCCACCGTAAAACACATTTCTTCTTCCTAAAGAAAATGTCATCTACGTCCCACGACCACTCCGGTATATATAATAAGACGATGCATGTTATACTACCACAAAATAAGTTATTTTTAATAAGTTACTCTTAGAAATTAAAATATTTAATTTATTAACTAAACATTATGAATTGAATTGCTAGTTTCGAAACGTTTAGGATTAAATCGCAATCAACGAATTAACAGTCTCAATACATTCACATTTAAAAAACACAAAATACCATTTCAAAAAATCAATAAAAGCTTATGAAACTTGTATAACATCCATTTCAGAAGAAACGTTAGTGCGTTTTAAAATTAAGCAAAAAATGAATAAAAATCAATCAAGTAGCCTATAAATGGGAATTTGAGTATACCTACATTCCATGCAGCTTATGAAGTGTGCGGTTATTAGCTCCTATTGTCGATAGACACGTAGAATAATATTATATATATACATAATATAATATAAATACATAAAAACAATCTTTTTATGTCGCAAAGCAAAATTGTCACGCGGTTATTTTATTCACTGCCTTGTAGGTATTTTCTATATTGACATTTTCGGTCTTGATACGCCAGTCACTCATGTCAAGTAAAGGTACTTATTTGAAGGAGTCCTAATAACATGGCCGTGTTTCCATTCAAGTTTCTTGATAAAAACCTTTTAATGAGACAAAAAACTCTGAAATTGTTTATTCAGTACTTGTATTTCCAGAAAAATATATGCAACTAGCAGAGTTACCCGGCGTTCCACGGGGTTTTTAAAGATGTTTCGATCGTTTTTCTCTCTTTCACTTCCGTTTCTTTTTCAGCTTCCTTTCCCGCTCCTTTCAATGTTGCGTGAAAATTTTAGTACGATAGGATGAATGGTGAAGCAAAGCATAAAAGACACACACAGACTTTCATTTTTATATGACGCCCAACGCTTTTATCTTCAGCAAAAATTCTCAAGATAATCAGCCATGTGAATTACAGCAAGTGTGTATATCTGTCATTGCATAACAAATATAATTTTAATTATTACTTTGCTGAGAGGAAGACAAAGGATATCTATATTATAGTAGCCCACGTCACTCACTCACTCACTCACTCACTCACTCACTCACTCACTCACTCACTCACTCACTCACTCACTCACTCACTCACTCACTCACTCACTCACTCACTCACTCACTCACTCACTCACTCACTCACTCACTCACTCACTCACTCACTCACTCACTCACTCACTCACTCACTCACTCACTCACTCACTCACTCACTCACTCACTCACTCACTCACTCACTCACTCACTCACTCACTCACTCACTCACTCACTCACTCACTCACTCACTCACTCACTCACTCACTCACTCACTCACTCACTCACTCACTCACTCACTCACTCACTCACTCACTCACTCACTCACTCACTCACTCACTCACTCACTCACTCACTCACTCACTCACTCACTCACTCACTCACTCACTCACTCACTCACTCACTCACTCACTCACTCACTCACTCACTCACTCACTCACTCACTCACTCACTCACTCACTCACTCACTCACTCACTCACTCACTCACTCACTCACTCACTCACTCACTCACTCACTCACTCACTCACTCACTCACTCACTCACTCACTCACTCACTCACTCACTCACTCACTCACTCACTCACTCACTCACTCACTCACTCACTCACTCACTCACTCACTCACTCACTCACTCACTCACTCACTCACTCACTGATTCTGTCACGCTTACGTAATTAGTCGTACAGATGATATCGATGTGCACGTAAGAATTTATTGCGCGCAGGTGTGTAATAAAAGTTATTATGCAATTGTACTTATATACACTATCAGTCATGGACTTCTTAATATAAGACCAGGACAGCCAACTCAAAACCAATTGTACACGCATGGGCCATGCTGTATCAGCGTTACAACACTTTCAAGATGTTCTCCCATTAATTTGTTTTCCTTATTTACGTTCCAATCGTTGTTTGACATGCAATTTTTAATAAAAAAACCATAACAAATTAACCTTTAAATTTTTTAATTTTTTCTTCACTTGTATTCTCTATTTTTCTAATGTATTTATATAACTTCTACTTAAACCATTAAAAAAAGATTTAGCAATAAAATAAGGTAGTTCATGAATAAAATTACAATAATTTGAAAAAGATAAAAAAAAATAAACATTGTCATTAAAACATCTTTTTGATATTAAATTGTTTGTTTGTTTGTTTGTTTGTCTGTGGTGATCAAATCTTAGAAACGAACAAGTAAATTAAAAACGAATTTTTAAAACCAATGCTCTTATATGTAATAAAAACACAAATTTTGCAATCAATTTTTTCTTATATTACTCTTTTATTTTATATTAAAGTCGAAATATCTTAATTATATCGAAATATCGAAATTAATTAAAATTAACTAAATTAATTGACTTATTGTAAAACTAATAATTGAATATTGCATTTTCTTCTATTTTGAGCATGTATGCAAAATTTGAAAAAAAATCTATCATCAGGAAGTGATTCAAAAATTGATTGCAAGATTTGAAACAGACAGAGAAACAGACAAACAGAGAAATAGAGACGACGAGTTAATAAAAACATTGGTAAAAATCACCCATTTTTCGATTGTTTTAGATTCAAAAATTTTAGTTCGTTGATTCAGATAAAGAGGCAAAGAAAAACTTTTTTTTAAATTTATTTTTGATAATATATAATATATATTTACTAGAGATAGCCCGTCAAAAATGACGGATTTGTTTAAATCTAATTATATATTATTTTACGCATACATACATACATACATACATACATACATACATACATACATACATACATACATACATACATACATACATACATACATACATACATACATACATACATACATACATACATACATACATACATACATACATACATACATACATACATACATACATACATACATACATACATACATACATACATACATACATACATACATACATACATACATACATACATACATACATACATACATACATACATACATACTTTAGGAGATTTGTGCTACCATACCTCTGTATTGGCGATTGTACCTATACGATTTGACCCACACGTTCGAAAAAAAACAGCAGTTAGGTTATTTTTTGGGTAAATCTGGGTGTAAAGCAATCATCAAGTACTAACTGTTCAGTTCAATATACTGTTTTCACTATTATTTCAAATTGGCTGTCTCCAAGATGTAGGTATGATCTAACAATTAAAAATAGGTTTGGAACTACGAACGAATTTGTAATTTCATTCTTTCCTTCTCAAAAACAATCCTAGTCTTTCGGAGTTTACGTCAAAACTAAAACCCAAAAGGCCTTAGGATTGTTTGTACACTCGCTAGCAGCCAATATAGTTAATATGACTTCCTAGTAAGTGGCTTTACTTTGCTTTTGAGAAAGAAAGAACTAAATTACAAATTCCCTTCATAGGTATGTTGCGGATTTAAACAAAAAATAACCCAACTGGTGACTGGTTTTTGAAAGTGTGGGTAAAACCGTATAATATTGCCAATACAGAGGTATATTATGACAGCCCACAGCTATAATGGACAGGTTCAATGGCCAGAACCCACCTTTTTTCTAAAATACATTAATGACACCTAAAGCTGATAGATTTATAAACAACCTTCCGATTTCTTTCAAATTAATTGCTGACGACATTAGGCTCGACTCCAAGAGTAGGACAATTAGGAACTCCAAGCAGGGACGTCATTTCAGCAAAACCTTAGGGGGCAAGATGTTTTAGGGGCCCACTCAGGGGGGTAGCTAGGATCTTCTTTGCTCAGGAACAAAACACAAAATCTGCCCCCTTGCATAACATCTTTTGCTTCTTGCTCCCAAAATACCTAATGACCAGGGGGGGGGGCTGGAGCCAATTTTCGAAACCCTCGTTTTTTTTTGTCTTCCAAAAAACTTGATGACTTGGGGGGGGGGGGTTAAATACCATAGCAATTGAGTGAGCATAAAAGCATTACCAGCTGTCTGCTGTGACTCTATGAACAAAGCTATTGCTATGAAAATCTGGTGTAAACGGTAATTTGACGCATATTAGAAAAAATTTCAATAACTTTTTCGACTTCAATTCGCCGAACCTCTTCTTGTAGAATAGCCAATACGAGCAAATCGCTCAAACGTTCATCACCACAGCGAGTTCGGATATAAGTTTCAACTTTTTTCATGCAGCTAAACCTTCGTTCGTTTTCTACCAAAGTGACCGGTAAAATCAAAACAAGATCTGCAAGGCGAATCATAATGCAAAATACGTTTGGCATTTTTGCTAAGTGAAAACGCATGTCTTCCAAATTAAGAATAGGATTTTGAAGTAAAGAAACGTAATATTTTGCAGTGCTAGATTTAAGTTTAACCACGAGAGGGTCGATATCCAAATTTGGATTAAGCTCCGCAAGTGTGCTAATTCGGTTAGCCGAGAGGAAATCATAAGATTGCGGATTGAAGGAATTCAGTCATGCAAGAAGATCACTATTCTGTGTAAATCGTACGTTTAACTTAGACAAAATACGATCGGTGCATGCATACAAAATCTGTGACCTATCTTGTTCCACTTTGGACTGTTCAAAACTTTTTTAACACCTCTCCATCATGATGTTGACGATCAAGCTTCCCATTTTCTTTAGCATCTCACAGACCTCCTAGCCAAATTTTTTTATGTTTGTGGCTGGCTGAACAAATATTTCGGCTGATATCCGGATTAGCCGAATTTACGCGTAAAATTATTAGGCTTGAATTTTAAATTATCCGGCTCATGATTCAAATTTGTGGCTGATAATTATTTTAAATTAGGCTAAAATTTAATATAAAATTAAATACTAAATACTAAAGTTAATAAAGTTCAAAATTTATTACCAATATATAAATTATCAAATTAATAGCAATTGTCATAAAAATTAATTAAATCATCAAAAATGTCATATGATAAAAAAATTACATCATAAAAAATAATATGAAAATTTTTTTTTACATTGTAAATTTAAAATTGTCATGTATAAAAACAATCTTATTTAATTTATCAGCACTTAAGGCTGATCTGCGGCTGTTCATAACTAATCCACATGTTGAAAACGTACTTTCGACTGGTACTGAGCTGGCAGATGTTGTCAAATATACTTCTGCAACAGGAAAATCATCTGCATGGTTTCTCCAAAATGTAAGACAGTCTGCTATCAACAAATGACAAATACCTAACAATTTCAACAGCATAATCATTAGTAGCATTATCCATATCACTCGTAGAGCTCATTGCTTTCAATTCATTCAGCATTTCCTGACGCATTTTCCTACGCTTTGCGCTATTGAGCACTGCGGAAATAGCGCTATATAAATAAATAATTGATTGATTGATTGATTGATTGATTGATTGATTGATTGATTGATTGATTGATTGATTGATTGATTGATTGATTGATTGATTGATTGATTGATTGATTGATTGATTGATTGATTGATTGATTGATTGATTGATTGATTGATTGATTGATTGATTGATTGATTGATTGATTGATTGATTGATTGATTGATTGATTGATTGATTGATTGATTGATTGATTGATTGATTGATTGATTGATTGATTGATTGATTGATTGATTGATTGATTGATTGATTGATTGATTGATTGATTGATTGATTGATTGATTGATTGATTGATTGATTGATTGATTGATTGATTGATTGATTGATTGATTGATTGATTGATTGATTGATTGATTGATTGATTGATTGATTGATTGATTGATTGATTGATTGATTGATTGATTGATTGATTGATTGATTGATTGATTGATTGATTGATTGATTGATTGATTGATTGATTGATTGATTGATTGATTGATTGATTGATTGATTGATTGATTGATTGATTGATTGATTGATTGATTGATTGATTGATTGATTGATTGATTGATTGATTGATTGATTGATTGATTGATTGATTGATTGATTGATTGATTGATTGATTGATTGATTGATTGATTGATTGATTGATTGATTGATTGATTGATTGATTGATTGATTGATTGATTGATTGATTGATTGATTGATTGATTGATTGATTGATTGATTGATTGATTGATTGATTGATTGATTGATTGATTGATTGATTGATTGATTGATTGATTGATTGATTGATTGATTGATTGATTGATTGATTGATTGATTGATTGATTGATTGATTGATTGATTGATTGATTGATTGATTGATTGATTGATTGATTGATTGATTGATTGATTGATTGATTGATTGATTGATTGATTGATTGATTGATTGATTGATTGATTGATTGATTGATTGATTGATTGATTGATTGATTGATTGATTGATTGATTGATTGATTGATTGATTGATTGATTGATTGATTGATTGATTGATTGATTGATTGATTGATTGATTGATTGATTGATTGATTGATTGATTGATTGATTGATTGATTGATTGATTGATTGATTGATTGATTGATTGATTGATTGATTGATTGATTGATTGATTGATTGATTGATTGATTGATTGATTGATTGGTTGCTGGCTCATCTTCATAACTTTCCATCTCAGGAGCGGTTGTATGAGTTATTAGTTGTTTCTCGATGCACCTTTTTATTGCCTGTTCTAAAAGTTCAGTTGCAGTGTTACGTGAAATTAGTGTTTTGGTTTCTGGGTCCAACACTTGTTGATAATGTTTGAATCTGGCAAACGTGAATCAAGTTTGGATAAAACATCTTAAACATTGCACACCAATGTATACATAATAGTTGATTTTGCACTTTTACATTGAAAATTAGTTTTATAATGAGTCAAACGTAACTAATACAAAAAGGTCTAAGTTAAGCTGGCGTTCGGAAATCTTATAGCGGATTTTCGGCGCAACGTTTTCGGCGGCCCGTAGGCAGGATTTAGTGAGTGGGGGGGCTATGAAAATTAGTAGGGGGGCTACTGACGAACGAAGGCACCGAAGAAGCCTGACCGCGAGCGCCGCAGGTGCGAAGCCCCTCGCGATAAGGAGATTCGCCAAAGCATTTTGTAGCATTTGACAAAAAATGGCATCCAATTTTGGATATCCTATTATTTAATTTTATATTTTCTAAGAGTTGCAATATGTTACTCGTAATAACAAAAATTAACAATTTTCACAGGCAATTTTGTCAAATAACAGTATGCTTGTTGTTATCCACAATCTTGATTTTTGATGCGTGCATGGCACACCACTGGGATGACAGCACTGAATCAAGTTGTCCAAATTTAATTATTGATTAAGACAACCGTTATAGTGCACAATACAATAATTTACTTATTTTATTTTTGATAAAAACTTGTACATCTGTATCAAATGCCAAGAAATCAATAAAATAAAATTGGATTTAAATATTTGTTTTGACAAAGATCAAACCACATTCTAATAAAATGTACTATTTAGTTAGACAACCGTTATAGTCCACAATACAATAATTTACTTATTTTATTTTTGATAAAAACTTGTACATCTGTATCAAATGCCAAGAAATCAATAAAATAAAATTGGATTTAAATATTTGTTTTGACAAAGATCAAACCACATTCTAATAAAATGTACTATTTAGTTTACTTTCTCATTTTAAGTTACTAATACTTACTAAACATCCATTCATGTGTTACCCATAAAACTTGTCATCAGTTTCTAAACAATCTAAATAGAAGATTAGATTATATATCAAGTCTATTATTAAACTTATATTGTTGAAAAGATTGTGTGGTTTGACAGTAAGCTTTAAATTGTTTCTTTGAATTAATCAGTTCAGAATATTGGGGTTAATAGTATTGCAGTGTCAGACTAGCACTAAAAAATACTAAATTATGAAAATAGTTTGAATTATTGAGAGTCATTCAAAAATCAAAAGCCAAAGTTTGTCAGCTAAGCTGAATTAGCTTCTTTCTCTGTTCTGTAACTGTAAGATTAAAGTTATTATAATATTGTAAAACTACGCCCAAGCACTGATTATGAAACTCATGACAATTTTCATGTGTAAAACATGAATGGATGTGTAGTAGCTTGAAATGAGAAACTAAATTAAAAAGTCCATTTCATTATAATATGGTTTGATCATTGTCAAGAATCCGATTTTATTTTATTGCATTCTTGGTATTTGATAGGTATCATATCAATTGTTTTACAGAGCGATTTTTCAAATGCCAGAAGTACAAGTTTGCTTTTTCTCTCATGGGACATTGATCTTCTCTGTGGTTGTAGTACTCGTGTTAGACAATAAAATGAATTTTTACAAGTGGCAATCGAGATGCCGAGAGTCATTGCAGCTGAATAGTGCCAATTTAGAGTAGGAAATGCATCTTTATAGTCCAGCATAAAATCCATCATTTCCTGGAGACTGTAGCCCGGTTGAAATTTGTTCTTTTAGAAACCTACTTGTAATGAGAGGCTCGTCTGCAATATATTTTTCAACATCGTCATGCCTGTCTTGTTTTAGCAGTTGCGTCAACGGTTTAAGGTCGTTGACATCTAAAAACTTGTCTGATGTTGGGCAGACACTGCACAAGTCAAACCTTTAGAATAACTTAAATAACTATCAACAAAGCTCTCCATCAACTCTCCTAATATACCATCCAACATGCTAAAATAAACAGCACAAAGCTGATTCCACTCTGGTGAACACTATATTGCTCATTACAGAATCACGTAGCGTGCTAATCTGTACTTTTGCTCTTTTTTGGTATGGGTTTTACCAATTATTCATTCTCCAGGCATGCAAATTATTATTATTAATTTTATATTTAAATTTACCTTTATTTATTTATTTTTATTTAAAATTTTTAGTGGGGGGGCTGCAGCCCCCCCGCTAGCTACGGGCCTGCTGGCCGCCGGCTAACCGTAATTTTTTTTCGGCTGATTTACGGCGGCTGTAAAAAGTTCGGCGGCGGCGGCGGCCGGCGGCGGCTAGGAGGTCTAGCATCTCATCTCTCTTTTATTCTTTATGGACAGCCTACTCGGCCAAGCTATGAATAACGCTAACCATCCTTATAACCTAGACGGCATTTTTCAACATACAAATAAATATAATTACAAAAGATTCTGCTTTTCTCTTCTCAAATCTCACTAAAAACACCCAAAAAGAACAAAAATCCATCAGGGGCTCATATATTTCAACTATTGGCTTACATGAAAGTCAGAGAGCCCCGTCCTCCCTAAATGATGTCTTTGAGCTTTGAAAGTAACGTTCTGAAAGGTGCCCATATAGGCATACTTCAGTGCCGGGGCCCACTTCAGTGCCAGGGGCCCACTTCAGTGCCGGGGCCCCTTAAATTCGTGGGGCCTACTGAAAAGTCTGGAAAGGACAACTTAAAAATCAGGAGGGGCCCACTTAGGTGCCGGGGACCACTTAAGCGCGGGGAAACCATTTAAGGGCTGGGGCCCACTCAAGTGCGTGGGCCCTACTTTAGTGACGGGGCCCACTTAACTACGTGGGGCCCACTTTAGTGCCGGGGGCCCACTGAAAACTCAATCGCCCCCCCCCTGCCCCTCTTAATTGACGTCCCTGACTCCAAGAATCTATCAACCAGTAATTTAAATCGCCTGTACCGCGGAATGGCAGTTACAGCTGCAATTGACTGGGGGGTCGCCGGATAAGACTGCCTTGTATGACTGAAGTTTCTTGAGCTCTTCGCAGATTTGGTCGGAAGTCACCACTGTCGCATCAAACTTTACTCAAAATTCTGTCAGATTTTTCCAGTATACCTATTTATCCAATCTAGACCTCCTAGCCGAAATTTTTTATGTTTGTGGCTGGCTGAACAAATATTTCGGCTGATATCCGGATTAGCCGAATTTACGCGTAAAATTATTATTCGGCTTGAATTTTAAATTATCCGGCTCATGATTCAAATTTGTGGCTGATAATTATTTTAAATTAGGCTAAAATTTAATATAAAATTAAATACTAAAGTTAATAAAGTTCAAAATTTATTACCAATATATAAATTATCAAAATAATAGCAATTGTCATAAAAGTTAATTAAATCATCAAAAATGTCATATGATAAACAAAATTACATCATAAAAAATTATATGAAAAAAAATTTTACATTGCAAATTTAAAATTGTCATGGATAAAAACAATCTGGTTTAATTTATCATCTGATTTGCGGCTGTTCATAACTAATTCACATGTTAATTATCTATAATATCTAATTATTAACTATTAACATGAGAAAAGAATCGTGATACTTAAATTTATTCCTATTTTAAAGCGTCTGTCAGTAGCGATAATAAGTAAAGCAAAGATAATATAATGAAAATTAGACAACGTAATTGATTTCAGAAAGAAATTCAGGAAATTAAACATTGCACACCAATGTATACATGATCGTTGATTTTGCACTTTTACATTGAAAATTAGTTTTATAATGAGTCAAACGTAACTAATACAAAAAAGGTCTAGGTTAAGCTGGCGTTCGGAAATCTCATAGCGGATTTTCGGCGTACCGTTTTCGGCTGGCCGCCGGCTAACCGTAATTTTTTTTCGGCTGATTTACGGCGGCTGTAAAAAGTTCGGCGGCGGCGGCTAGGAGGTCTAATCCAATCTACAGAAGCTGTTTCTCGCTCGTCGTTACTCTTTTCTAAATCCCTTTTCAGAGCCTGTCAAAACTTACCTGCGTAATTTAATTAGATAAAACAATGTTTATTTTTTATGTTTCATAGAAATAATTTAAATAATGTTTACATTTAAGGTTTAACACATCCAGGGCGACTGACAGGTTATCGAGTAAACAAAGTGCGCGCTGGCTAGAGCTAGAATGACCGTTGTTTTTAGAGACACATGACCGCCGTTCCCTGTTTGTAATATTTCTTATTTGATTAAGTTTTGTCAATCTTTTCAGGTAATGACTGAATTTGGAGAAAGACTAGAGCTGGTATTATCTAACGTAAAAAGAAATCATGTGGTTTCTGTTGTGTCCGGTTGTTTTGTAAGTGAAGTGTGTTTGCTGTTTGCTATTGTTTTGTATTTTTGGCAAATACTATTTGCTAATTTACTATTTAAAATTTCTACTCTCTTTATTGAATCAGCCTTAACATTTTATATCCTAAATTTTTAACATTAAGATACTATAAATGAGTATAACTAAAAAAAATTTAGCTTTTTGCTGGTATTATTTAATTTACAAATTTAAAGAGTAATCTAAGCCTAAGTTATAAGATAATTAGGCTGTTACAAACATACATTTCTGTGGCTTATTTAAGAGAGTAGTTGGCACATCAGTGTAGCATTTCTTCTAAATAAAAGTACAGTAAGAAAAAGAGATAGTTCTTATTTTGCTAAACTTAGGACCTTAGGATGCCTTACGTTTTCAAATTTTATTAATAAAGCTTGTAGATCATTACTAACCAGTGTTAATTTGTAAAGAGTTTTTTGCACACGATATATTTCACATACATTGTCTTCTGTCTGCGTGCCTTCTTTTAAAATTATCAATTGTAAAATTTTCAGATTGCAATTGGTTGGTGGATAATAATTGATGTGGCTGTCATATATCCTTTAAATCAACATTTCAACCACATTTTTCACATTGCTGGGGTTCTAAGTACTGTTGGGTTTTTGATGTTGGTATAATTTGTTTTATTTTCTCTGAATATTATTTGGTTTTGAATGAAAATTTTAAATGGCTTATTTTTACAATATTTTCAATATTTGAAAATGAAGAAGTTGTTAATATTTTACTATTTCAATTTCAGGTTGAATTCTGTTTCAAATGCAGCAGTGAGAGGTGATTCAGATTATGATGGGTGTTGTGCCAATGCAGGTTTACCTCTTATTTATTAAATCAAGCAGTTCAATTTTTGTAAATAGTTTTTGATGTTTTATTAGTTTTAAGCAATTGCAAATTTTTATTTGTTTTTTTTTTGGTTTTCAGGTCCAAAAATTTGGTTTTTCATAGGATGCACACTTCTCTTTGCATCGATTATTGTGTCTTGTTACATATTTTTTGGGATTTATCTTGTGACTGGTATATTTGTTTAAAATTGTTTTATATTTTTATTTATGCCTTGAAAATGATGTGTCAACTTATCTTGATTTTTCACTCTCATTTTGGTACAAACTTTATGTGACTCATTTCATCATTATAGGCAAACAGCCTTTCTGGCCCGGATTAGCTGTTTTTCTACAAAATGTGCTTATTTTCACTGGGTGAGTCTACTGAGCTGTTTTGCCATTTTGCTATAAGTTCATTTGTTAAAGTTGTAGGTTTAAAGTTGTTTTATTCTATTAGTTGCACATGTGATGTTAATTATAAATTCAAGAAAAACATTTAAATTTAATAATAATTATTCTACTGTTTTAAAGGTCAGTCATTTTCAAGTTTGCTAGAAGAGAAGAGTAAATTTTTCCACAAGGCTAACAAATAAATAAAGAATAAAACATTATGATCAGAAACATTAGACTTCATGTTATCATGTCTTTATATCATGTTTTTTCTTTGACAGTCCTTTGGTTTTTATAAGTGTAAGCTACATGATCTGTTTGGTTTTTCTCAAATTTTATTCGAGTTACTCAGTCAATCTAGAAGTATTTTTGTTCAATTTCCATCTTAATGGATAAGAAAATTGACTGCCAGGGCAGGAATTATTTATGTATGTTTGTATAAAAATAAATGATATCTTCAGTAAAAGTCTGCAAAACACAAGCTCATAATTCTAGTTAATCATTTGAAAAAATTGTTGATATTTTTATGTAGTTTAAGAAAGTTTTTCAAGACAACTGGCACAGGTGTTGTAATCAATGAATGTTCTTAATTTTGAATAAGTACATTTATTTTAATTAGGATTTGAATTAAAGTGAATTTGTTATGCTAAATTTTAAATATATTCTTCAAAAAATTTCATGGCAAAGCTTTTTATAAATTTTTCCATATTTTTTAATTTTGGCAAGTATTGCTATTGCAGACTTTTTTCATTTCTTATGAGTTTTTTTTTTATAAAATTTGTTTACATAATTATTATTGCTGATGTCAGAAATTATTTTTTGTTGAACATTGTAGTCATATATTATCTTCCATTTGAGGTTGTTTGTATTTTGCTTGCCTGCTTATCTATGTTTTTGTGTGTGTGTTTACGACTTTCTGGTGAGATGCAGTTCTCGAAGCAGAACATTCCACTGCTCTTCTTGTAGTTTGCTAAATTATATTCAGTTTAATTAATCTTTACATGTTATACTCCATATAGTTTGTACATATGCATGGTCGCATCTAAAAATGACTGATTGTTAAAAAATGTTGAAACTTGCTTGATGTAACTGATCCAAAGTGCTATTCTCCTATTAAGTTAACACCAACAATACAAACCAATTGTATTTATTTTGTGTATATAAAGATATGATGACTTATTTTATTGCTGTCAATGATGGATACTCTTTCTAAAAAAATGAGAGATTATGAAAGCGGTTGAAGAAATTAGGGGGCTAGCAAAATAAGTGGTCCACATGTAATATGTGTTAAAGAAATAGAGAGAACTTATGGAAATTTGTATGCTTGCATTTGTCTCCTTCAAAAGAAGCTGTCCAGCAGATGGAAAAGGAGAGCCTGCGTGATCGCAATCAGCTGGACAAGTACAAGCCGCGCTAAATAATTGTGGGTTAGTTTTCAACAACGATCTGCGTTGGGGTGCCCATATTGACATGGTATATACCGGGAAAAAAAGCGAGGGGATCTGTTACAGGAGACTCGTGCTCTACTATAAAAAATTTACTCTGAGCTACAGCCGTGGTGTGGAGCCTTCAAAAGAGCTCCCGTTTTCAGTGGTGGATCTAGGAATTTCGTAAGGGAGAGCCCGAAATTTTTTTTCTGTTTTTTTTTTAATTTTTGATTGCTGTCGTTATAAAGTCCGTTGTAAGATATTTTGAGTTTTTTATTTAGTAAACCAAACAAAAGGAATCGAAATTAAACATTTAATCTACTCGCATTTTCCCCCTCTTTTTTCTCTTTCACTCTCTCTCTTTTCATCAAAGAGTTAGGTCATCAGTATGGTTGTTACAGTTTTGAAAAAAGATTCAGTTTCAGTTAAAGTAATTGAAACTTTACAAAGATTCAGTTTCAGTAAACTGAATCTTTAAAGATTCAGTTTCAGTTACAGTTATATTCAGTTTTTTTTCCATTTTTTTAGGTAAACTACCAAGAAAAAATTTACTATAAAAAACACTTTGTAACACAGACATGTTTAAAAAATTTATTTAGCTTAAAAATTCCTTCTTGAATTTATAAAAGACTTCAGCTTCCAGCTTGTCGTCACCCAAATTATGCCGACATCTTCTAAGAGCAAAGCCTGTAATGGGTTGCGTAATTGTTCAACAAGTCAGAAGAGCTCTTTTTAAATCCTTTATATTATTTTCGATTGTCTTCCCGTCTGTCTGTCTGTCTTCGTGTCACAAACTTTGAGTCTCAAAATTAACTTTTTTATAGTAAATTTTTTCTTGGTAGTTTACCTAAAAAAATGGAAAAAAAACTGAATATAACTGTAACTGAAACTGAAACTGAATCTTTAAAGATTCAGTTTACTGAAACTGAAACTGAATCTTTGTAAAGTTTCAATTACTTTAACTGAAACTGAAACTGAATCTTTTTTCAAAACTGTAACAACCCTAGCGTGACGACAAATCAGCATCAAGAAACATGCCAAGATTCCGAACAGATACAGAAGGGTACACCATATAAGGACCTATCTGTACCGGTTTTTTCGGGCAGTGAGCTGTCCGACGACTGGACGCAAACCAAATTGCTTCAGAAAATTGCTTCAGAAAAACATCATTGCCTACCAATGTATTCGAACAAACGTGAATAAGCAAACAGGACATGAACAGCATTTTCACGGAGGCCCATGAGGTGTTTTTTTTCAATGATCAGTTTTTTATATTTATTTATACTTGAACCACGTTTTTTTTTCAAATGACATTTACAATTAAAATGTGAGGGAGAAGGATATTCGGAAAGGATTTTGTTTGTTTGTTTGAAGCGATGAATGTCATAGTTAAAAATAAAATTTAAATAAAAAAACTTACATTGCTTAAATAAAGCAAATTTTCCGCAGAAAAAAAAAATTTTAATATCAATGCAATGAATTTACTGGTACATCACTAAAAGCTAGAAAATGTTAATGACGTCATTAGCATCGGTCACGGTCCAGCAATCCCGTGCGTGGAGAGAACAGAGGAATGTTACAAAATTGAATATTTTCTATCAACAATTGATTTAAGTTTTTATTAAAATGTTTTTCTATGAAATAATTCAAAAAAAGGAACCACAGGCAAAAGATAGCAGAGATATGCAGATTACTTTCACCCCAATAAATGATCAAAGCTCAAAAACATTTTTTTCAAAGTTTTTTGATGCAGGTATGTGAAAAACATTTTTGAAATTGTTCGTTATTGTCAGAAAATACAATGGTTTTTACATGTAAATTGAACTGAATTACAGTTTCCTCAGTTTCGGTATTCATTTTCGTAACAACACAAATAAATTTCTAGAAATCATAACTAGGAATGTAAAATGACTTTATAAATACTTAAAATTGCTTGGAAAATGATCAACGTTAGCAAATATTTAAAACGTTAACGTTATTGAGAAAACCCAATTGCGAACAACTATTTGTGCTGGATAAATGCAAGAAGAAAGACTTAGTAAAAAACTTAAAATTTTTCCCACTCATTGTAGTTTAAAATAGTTTTGGCAGTTATTGTAATGTAAAGTTTTGACGGTTCATTTTTTTTAAAAGCAATCAATTCACGTTCCGCATGTACAACAGACTTGGCTGATATTTGACAACCCATTTTAGTACCGAAGATTGAAAACTTATAAACTATTCTTCAAATAAAGTCAGTGACCTGGATGGGGTGTAAACACTAAAAAATTTTTCAAGTTTTTGACTATGATTGGGTTAGAGTAAACAAATTATTTTCCAAGATAATACTTTTCTACAAATGTATTGCTCTCAAAAACGTTTTTGCCACCCTGCCGCTCAGAAAGTTGCATTGATAGAAGAATATTTGACCCCATTATCATGGATTCAATAAGCAATTCGTTTTATGAATTGAGTTGTGAAAAAATGCGCTTCTTCTTGCACATAATTTTAAATTTGATAACCTGGACAGAATGGAAAATAATGCATTTATTTATTCTTACACCATCAAAAAACACAAGTTCTTAAAAGACACAAATGTTGATTGATCCCTTTTTGTCATTAGCATTAGTTTTAATTTCCGGACGCATTGAGTGAAGAGAAAAGTTAATCTAGATTAATTTTTTGTAATTTTTGAACAAATCCAAGCACTAAACTTACAGGCGCATCTTGAAAGTTTTTCATGAAAGTTATTTGAAATAAGCACTAAAAAATTATTTTTTTAAGGATTGAAAAGTACGAGAGTTGAGCAGCTGCATGTTCCAAGTCTTCATCCTTTATCTTCGTGCATTGCTCTTAAAAACATTCACGATGTGCTTGTAAACATTGTAGCACGTCATTATTTCATTGAACATCTCAAGAAAAAACAGTCTGCTCTTCAACTCATTCAAAAATGGATTGAAATTCATAATCAAAAAATGTTTATGAAATCAAGATCTTTGCATGAACTTCTTCGTTTTTCTCCTCACGTTCCTCCAGCTTCTGGGCTGATAAGTTGCGACTCAAACCACAACAGCAGTGCTGGAATCAACACATCTCATATTGACACAACGGTTGCTGATTCGGTAAACGGAAATTTAAAAAAATTATCTAAAAACAGCAAAACTTTATTGAATCCCGCTCCCTGGTGTGGCGGCACCGACAAACCACTGTTTGGCAGTTCATCCATCACACCCCGCTCATCAAACATTACAGATTCTTGTACTGTTGGTCATACTGGTCAAGTCCACTTTAACAGAGATTGTAAAGCAATAAACCGTTTATCTTATGTCGAACAAGATATTGAAAAACAAGAACATTTGAAAAATGGTCAAAAAATTAGAAATCAAAAGAAACCCAGGCCAAAATCTGAAATCCTCCCTGGACATACTTTCATTTCTAACCAAAAAAGTTTGTTCTTTAAATATTTAACAAAAGTTAATTTTCTATGTTCGGAGTGTTTGTACATTTGCATTTTTCTTTTTTTTTCTTCCTTATCAATTTGCGTGATAATAATAATGATTATGACAATGACGATGATGATAATGATGACGATAATGATGATGATAATGATATAAAAAAATGAGTAAAATTCATTAAAAAAAACTAACAAAAAAGAAAATGTTGTAATAGTAAAATTTAATTTTATGCATTATTTGATAAGCTACAGAAAAATGTTTTTTTAAAATTTATATGCCATTCAAAAATACAAACTGCATAATTTTAATTATATGAACAATGTGAGACGTTCTAAAAAGCATGTGAGAAATAATGAAATACTCTAATTTAAACAATGATTTTTGATTTAAATATGTTTTATTTTAAATTAAATAACTTTAAATGAATTTGGTAAAGAACCTATTACTTCTTTTTTGTTAATATATAATATATTGTTGAAAAAATATTTCAGGAAATTTTCAGACATCCCGTCCTTGTGCTGAAGATACTCTACAATCTTTTATCGAAAGCGTTTTGCAACAAAAGTAAGATGAGTGAAATCAAAAATTGTTTAATCTTTTGTGTTAACTTCGATTGAGTGGTTGACAATAACTGATTTAATAAACTCATTTACTGTCATCCAATCAGGCTAAAACTTGGAACGTAAAATCGTTTTAATTATAATATATTTGATCAAATTTTTGAACCCCCCAAATTAGTTTGTACTACTTTTTTGAAAAAAGGCTAATTTATCAACAATATATACAAACAACTGAGTTTATAGTAGTTTATATAGTTTACATTTTTATTGTTTGCTAATCAATTATCACACTTATATTGGAAAATGATTCAATTTAAAACTTCAAAACAGAACATACTTGCTAGCTTAATATGGCTGTCCGTTTGATATAATACTATAAACGGAAATAATTACATCCAGCCTTCCTCATTAAACGACTCTTCATTTGTACGGGAATCTATATAAAGCACATCGATTAGCAGTATGATTTTGTAGTACGTGCAAGAGATATAAAACCAAAAGAAGAGTTTGTCGACAAAATAAATCTAAATTTTAACAGAAGTTTTGAAACAAACTTGCGAATATCAAAAAAAGTTGTTTTGTAATGATTCTAATGTTTTAATTAGTTTTACTTGTCTGTTGTCTGCTTAGGAAAAATATTGAAATCAAATTTTAACCAACTACCAACCAAAAAAATGGATGGCAAAACATTATTTAATAAGTGACATTTTTGGGAAAAGTATGACCTTAATATTTTTTGAATAATTGACTTATTAAACCTTAAATTGTCTCAGATTAAGACGAAAAACAACAATCTTTGAAGCTGTCACAAAAAACGTACAGTTGATGTTGAAACAAAATTAAGCAGAGGTGATGTCGAGGCTGGTAAAGGGTCAAACCTATAAAATGTACAAATACGCTCTCATACCGTGGCTAATGAAAAAATGGAGAAGCTCCGATTATCGGGCTGTAATCAATATCAACCGATAATCGATATCGTTCATTTCACAATGGTATCATTACCGTATCATCAGCCAATTCACTATTGATATCGGTCATTTCACAATTGGTATTGGTCAGTCCACAACTAGTCACATAATATCGGCCAATAATTGGTTTTTAAGCTTGTTTGTTTGTCTATAGGTTTAGGACAATGTGAAACGATAAATATTATTACGTCGTTTCTAGAGCTATGCTGACGTTGTTTTTTTAAGTCGATGTCGATTTTATTTTTTTATTTTTTTAAAGGTCGATGTCGGATTTGGTTGTTGCCATTATTGCGATATCGGTGTCAATTTCACTTTTTTGACCATTACAGTTTATTACACCATTTTGTAAATTCTAAAATGAAATGGACAAAAAAGTTTGGAGTACAAAAACGCTATCAACCTAGAACTTCAAATAAGAACCGTTAAAACAATTTTTTTTTAGTAACAACTCAGTGCTAAACAAACTGCCACAGATTAAGTGAAAAAGTATTTGTTTCGAATTTGATGGTGCACACTAAGGTGTGAACATATTTGATTAAGCTATTTTATTGCGAAATTTTACATTTAGAGTTCTGCAAATTAGGAGATAACAAAACTAATTTTTCCATGCATTAAGGAGTCAGTGCTCCGCGTCAATAAAAAAAATCAACCCACTGTTTGAGAACAGTCTCTCACTTGCGACCGGTAATGCTAGGTATTTGCGAGTAACCATAACAATGCTAGAAAACGTGTCTGGTTACTGGCCCCCTAAAGTACTGCACTGACCAGCCAGACCTTGAATTAAGGGGTTTCAAACGGTTTGAGTTTGAAGTCAAGCCGGGCCTGCTCGAGATTTTTGTGCCAATTATGATGAATTTAGGTCAGGATGGGCCTTAATTGACGGGGGCCGACTCAGGGCCTAAAATTTGACCTATGAAGTGGACCGGACTGAGTTGTTTGACGGCCCAGACTACGAAAAATTCGCCCAAGCAGTACTCCATGGCCTACCAATTAAATTGACTGATGTCATGCAATTGACAACGCTTGTCGTACCATTTATCCAGCTCATCAGCTAACTTCTGGCGTTGGCATAGTGCGGGGGCTAATTTAAGAGATGAAGATCTTGACTTCTGCGCCTTTTTAATTTGTAGCCAGTTTTGTGGCTGTTGAAAACCACTTTTTATAATATCTATTTTTGCAAGTGCACTTACAGAAGAAACAATAGCAAAAAATCACGATGTCGATTTTTTCTCGATAGTCGACTATTTTAGTTTTTCAAAATCTTGAGTCGGTGTCGGTTTCGATTGTTCAAAATGTCGCGATATCGGTATCAATTTCGACCCATTTTTAGTCGTTTCTATTGTCATTTGCACTGGCTGACATTTACCAACAGAACTGAAAATGAATAAAACTTATTTAAAAAAATAAACAAGATATCAAATTAAAAATAAAATCTTTCTATTTAAAAAATGTACAGCTTCTTTGACGAATTCATGAAAAGTACTTCCTTTTGGCGTTACATGATGGAAGTAGTGTCCAGCACTCGCCTCAAACTTTCCGATGTTCTCTATAGTGATATACTCCTGGGCTATTTTGTCGAGGTAAAGTCTTTTCAAAAAGGAAAATGTTGCCATGTTGTATGCAATTGAAGTAAAAGCAACTATATAATGATATTATATTGATTCGGAAACATTGTAATTTTTTTCGTAAAAGTGTTTATCTGTTCCGTTTTTACAACGCTTATATTAACTTGCAATGTTGTTTTTGTTTGTTTGTTATTTCAGCGCAAACGTTTGTTTTGAAACCAAGGCTTCTCGTCCGATCAACAAAGTTTGGCAACGTTGAACTCTTTATTACTTCAATGGGTGACATTCAATAAACTAATCCGTTTTTAGATTTAAAAAAATTTAAGCACTTAAAAATGAAAAATAATAAAAATATTTAGATTAATAAAAGAATAAACACTGAAAAAGAAATTATATATATATATATATATATATATATATATATATATATATATATATATATATATATATATATATATATATATATATATATATATATATATATATATATATATCTACATACATACATACATACAAACATTCATTTATATATATATATAGATGTAATTTCTTTTTCAGTGTTTGGATGATAAGGTGAAGCAATACATAAGGGCCCCACATACATACATAATCTCATCTATATTATAGCAGCCCACGTCACTCACTGATCAAGGATATCATGATATAACAACTGGATCAACAACCTACTCTAGTAGGCCTAGACAGTTCAGCCAATTACGTCATAGTTACATCAAAATTTTTAGAAATATGATATAACTACTGATGCTTTTGTAGTTTGTTACATCAATTTATTTAAAATTATGATATAAGAAGCAATAAAACATTAGGCCTACTAGAGTAGGTTGTGGATCTAGTTGTTATATCAAGATATCCTTGCACTGATTCTGTCACGCTTACGTAATTAGACGATATCGATGTGCACGTAAGAATTTATTGCGCACAGGCGTGTAATACAAGTTATTATGCAATTGTACCTATATACACTCTCAGTCCTAGAGATCAAAAGAAGTGGCGCTGCAATCGAAAAATATTATATGATGAGATTTAAACAAATCTCAGAAGCAAGGACTACTTCTCAACAATGGCCGTCAATTCACAAGAAATGTCGTGTATACTGAAATTCTTTAATAACTAATTATTGCATTCTTTAATTCCACAACCTTTGAATTTATATGAAACACTTTAGTAAATTGAAAACTTGAACAAAATAAAAAATTTCATTAAATTTGCTTATATAGACAAAAAAAATTGTTATGGTTATTAAATGTCATTTTGTTTTTTTTTACTATTTTTTATAAAATGTATCCAATGTACATCGTAATTTTAAAACATCCGTCCTTGGGACGGGCAAAACCACTATGTATGTATGTAAGCAATTACGCAGGGGTCAGCATTCAGCAGTTGATAAAAATTAGTGAGCCCAGGCGTGTAATAAAAGTTATTACGCAAGTGTACAATGACAGTCTCAAAGATAAAAAAAAGGTGGTACTACAATTAAAAAAGAACATAGAATTAAATTTTAAAAAATCCGTCATTTAGAGGTTTTTCAATCGTTTTCCTCTCACGCTCCCGTTTCCTTTCCTGCTTGCTCTCACCGGGAGGTCGCTTTCCCACTTTTCGACCACCTAGAGCTCTAAAACTTTCAGGAATGCTTTATTCTGGATGGCAATACATGAATTTAATGTTCCCGACATGAATTAGGCCTTAAATCAATTAAAATTAAATCAAATTAATCAGACAGTTCAAGATACTCTTTTATATGAGTGAATGAAAAAGACATAATTGCACCTCTTTGTTTTTCCATTATAACATTAAAAAAAATATTCTAAATAAACTATTAACGTGTTGTCAGAGCACGGGGCAAACAGCGCCGAAATGAAACACAAATTAATCTAATGTCAAAATATACCAAATGTACACACAAAATTTCATAAAAATCATATTCAGCCGTTTTGGAGGAGTTTGAAGTCAAACACAATGACACGAGATATATATATATATATATATATATATATATATATATATATATATATATATATATATATATATATATATATATATATATATATATATATATATCTTTGTTACGGTCATGTGTAAACAAATCGGCGGTGCCTGCCCGTGCTTGTAAATAAGTGCCTTTTAATTTTTAAAAATTGTTCATCTATGCCAGGACATAAAATATTTATATAAAATATCATAAATGAGATTTCTGTATGCTTTGGGTGTATAAGAATCAAGAACAAGTAAAATCATAATAGCAAGTCTAGTTAATAGACAGATTTATTTCGAATTTCAAGTCAATCTTCAGATGGTCGTGTTTGATTTCTTTATTTAGACCTGAAATGTTTATCGTAAGTTGTTAGGATAATAAAAAAATCATTTAAGAATGCATTTTTATAGGGTTTTGTGCCGCTTCCTCTATAAATATTCTTTAGTGTTTAGCTTGAAAGCTTTTACATAACTAAAACCTGCTATGCCTTTTTATAAAATGTATATCGCTCACTGTAGACATCAATAAAACATAAACTAAATAACCTTTCCCTCATTTTTCGCCTCTTTCGCTTCAGCCTTCTTACCCTCTTCTTTCTCCACTGTTAAGATTATCAGATTTTTTAATTTTATAATTGATAAAATCGCTAATAAATATACGTTTCATTCTTATTTAAGTAAAGAAAAATGTTATAAAGAACCAATTAATTTATATATATTCAAAGTTAATCAAACCTTAGCTCTCATGTTGTCGAATAGATAAAGGAAAACTAAAGTATATTATGGAAAAGAAGTGTACGTCGGAAATAGATTTATTATTTTTGCAAAGATATTGAAAATAAATATAAATAGAATACATTTTCATTTTATATAATTTATACATTTTATTACAGCACATAAATGAAAAAAGGGTTTTCACATCAAAAATCTAATAAAGATCAAAAAGTGATAAGATAATTAAATATGTTTTTTACCTCACTTAACTAATCGTCTTGCATGTTTATACGCAATACAGACGTTCTCACTATTTTGACACAAAAATATATATAGTTTAACATCAAATTTTGTGTTAAAAAATTCAATCGCTAAAAATTCGGTTTTTATCGAATACAAAATTGACTTAGTGCATTCCAGCCAGTTATAAACTACCCAGTCTCCGGCGAGTATAATAGTCAGTATAAACTCCGTATCCACCAGCCTAGCCGCCGACTGAGTTACGGCCGTAAAGAACTTGTCCAAGACAGACCTAACTAAAAATTTGGTCATTCGACTAGTTTCCTATTACATGGATGTCGCCGTTTATAGATAATTAACGGAGGTACCCGGCGTTGCCCGGGGTTTTTTTAGGTTTTTTTTTAATATTGGTCTCTCTCGCTCCCGTTTCCTTCCCCGCTTCTGCTCGCTCTCCCGTTCCCTGTCGCGTATTTACAAACCCTGTATGAGCACAGGACGGACCCTATAATTACCCTATTCTTTCTTGCGCTGTGATTGGCTGAAAACATTGACGGGATTTTTTTTTATTTATTAGAAATTTACTTTCAATGTTGTTCAATTAAAAATAAAATTTTATAAAAAGAAGTTTAGAAAAAATATTCTAAAAAAAATTTTTATCTTAAAATTTGTCAGTACATACAATCATAACTACATCCAACTGCTAACTATATCCAGCTGTTAGGTTAGTGGAGTTGGTTGAGTGTTAGCCTTGAATGTGAGATCTTCACGGTTCGATTCCCACTCACTGCCTTACAATTGCTTTGAAAAACATTTTGTTAGATCTCGATGGAGCCTGTTGAAATCTAAATTTGTATAAACTCTTTTTTATTCAATTCATACACGAGTCATTCAACAGAATTTT
Organism: Erpobdella octoculata; assembly: GCA_963978895.1. Classification (NCBI taxonomy): domain Eukaryota; kingdom Metazoa; phylum Annelida; class Clitellata; order Hirudinida; family Erpobdellidae; genus Erpobdella; species Erpobdella octoculata. Next base: position 16,841,124 of record OZ022240.1, on the reverse strand, counting down.
TCCTGCAACTCGTGAAGTTAATAGCGCTGCTAAACCCCACAAAAATGAACAGGAAAACAATTGTATGCTTTGGCCAAGAACAACCAAAGTTAAGATATAACAAACAATAACAATACACTATTATCACGTTGTTGAGGCAAATTCATTATTTATTGACATTTTAAACATTGCTACAAGTTAAAGCAAAAAAAATGCAAAATGGTTATTTTACAAGTAAAGTTTTTAAAAACGAAATGTTATGTTACAAGTAATACAATTTTAATTTTTTAATGTCCACTGCTGTGCGATCTAGCCGTGGCACATTCGCGCCAATGTTTTCAGCCAATCACAGCGCAAGAAAAAGCGTAAACATGAATCATTATCGGGTCCGTCCTGTGCTCATACAGGGATTGTAAATACGCTTCCCGGTCGCTTTCCCGCTCATTTTCTCTTTTACTTTCTCTCCTAACTTCTTTTAGCCTTTCAAAACGTAAATTAGATTTGCTAAAACTGGCTAAAAGCTGCTTGAAGCCTTCAAACTCAAACGTTGTTGTGTAAACTAAATTTGAATTTTATTACGCAATTACCTTTGATGGTCGTACATAGGCACTTTTGGCCTGGAAAAGTTTTTTGGCTCCCCTCTTCTCATTTTGTGTCCGATTTCAATTTTTTTCACAAAACCCTTCTCCCATTGCCTCTCAAGCTTGTGTGAAAATTGCATTACGATCGGATGAATGGTGTAGCAATGCATAAATAACAAACCTTTGCCGTTTGCCTTTTATTTATATAGATTATAATCTAAAGACTTTTTTTGATTTTCACAACAGCCTCCACCCTCACCAACATGAAACTTTAAAAAAAAACTTTTTGCAGAGTTTCTTGTAGTGCAACCTCGATCGAATTGAAGCTTCTTAGCTTAAAACGCCTGAGATTCTGATTTGACTTTTTCAGTGCTTGTACAAATACATTTAAAAAGTATTTCAAATAAAAATACTAATACCCGTTTTAAAAGTAATTCAAATACTGGTGCAGAATACGTGGCTTCTGAAGTATTTTAAATACAAAATACAGTATTTTTAAAATACACAAATATAAAATACAATCCCCAGTCTTAATAAATTCTAATGTTTTATTATATAACTAGCAGGGTACCTGGCGTTGCCCAGGGTTTTAGAGGTTTTTCTATCATTTTTTCTCTTGTTTCTGTTTCCTCTCCAGCATGCTCTCACGCTCCCGGTCCGGCATGCCTCCCGTTCGCGGTCACTTTTCCGCTCTCACTTATCTCCTGTTCCAGGTCGTTTTCTTGCTCCCAGTCGCTGTCCCGCTCCCAGTCGCTTTCCCGCTCCCAGTCGCTTTCCCGCTCCCAGTCGCTTTCCCGCTCCCAGTCGCTTTCCCGCTCCCAGTCGCTTTCCCGCTCCCAGTCGCTTTCCCGCTCCCAGTCGCTTTCCCGCTCCCAGTCGCTTTCCCGCTCCCAGTCGCTTTCCCGCTCCCAGTCGCTTTCCCGCTCCCAGTCGCTTTCCCGCTCCCAGTCGCTTTCCCGCTCCCGGTCACTTTCCTGCTCTCGGTCGATTTCCCGCTCCCAGTCGCATTCCCGCTCTCGGTCGCTTTTCCGCTCTTGGTCGTTTTCCCGTTCCCAGTCGCTTTACGGTCCCGATCGCTTTTCAGCTCCCGGTCACTTTTTCTTTCCCGGTCGCTTTTTCACTTTCAGTCGATTTTCCCTTCCCGCTCATTTTACAGTTCCCGTTTTCGCTCGATCACCAGTTCCGCTCAATCTGTGACCGATTTCAATTTTTTTGTTCACTATAATTTTCTCGCATCGACTCTCAAGGTTTTGTAAAACTTTCATACGTTTGCATTGTTAGTGGAAATACATGTGTTTGGTAATTCTCAAATCAATTGGGCTTGTAAAAGAAGTCGAAAAATCGATCATAAAACCGGGACCCGTTTCACTTTTTTTGTTTTCCTATTTTTAATTGATTGTAATGTCATATCATAAAAATAGCCATTTTGGGAGATAGTGTCATTTTTTTTTTTTTAGGAGCAGCTTTTCGAAAGTTGCAACCGAGAGGTCATTTCGTCGTTTGGGAAAAACTAGGCCTGCAGTACTGAAAAGACTTTCCACTGGAGCTGATGATGGGATTAATGTGTTACATTTCATGAACATCTCAAGGACTGGATAGGACTTGAGAGCACTCAATGTTCTGTCAGAACTGTCAAGGTACTGCAGACACTGAAGTTGAACTCGATTTTCTTTGCTTTCTTCGCAATGTGTCACGGTTTTTTGGGTGAATGAAAAAAATCATCATATTGGCAAGCTGGAGTTGTTGTAGAATAAAGCACCTCAATATCTCTAGTTTTAAGCTGTTGTGCTGATTCTAAAAACACTTGACGGGAATCTCTTTTTTTACTTCGGGATATTTTTGCCATTGATCAACAATTGGTTAAGTCGAATTTTAGAAAGTATTTTGGTACAACTTAAAAATACAAAATATTCATTGGGAATGTATCTCAAATACTAATGCAAAATACTTGCCTCTCCAATTATTTGAAATGCAAATACAAAATACGCCATATGTATTTGAAATACGTGCATGCACTGGTCTTTTTCTAGAAGGACTATAACAATAATAACGTTTTCACAGCAATTTGGTAAACTGCACCATTTGTACTAAATGAAAACATGTTTTCACTCGTGGAACTCATCTAAAACAGCAAGCGACCAGGCCTGTGGTTCAGCAACCTGAATAAAATATGTTTAAGTCATCACTCTACACACTGAGAGCAGCTTTTGCTTGATATTAAATTCTGTGCAATCAAAGAAAAGACATAATATATGTTTTACTGTTGTTTCTAACATCAGATCATAATTCAAGTAATGCTGTCACTGTACGGGAATGAGATAATTTATTTAATGTACTGATTAAGATTGTTTTGGTTCTTTGATTGGTCTGTTTGACCAGTTTTGCGGAAAACAATAAATTCAAATTTAATTTACGTTACAGAGTTTGAAGGTTTAAAACAGGTTTTAGCAAATCTATTTTACGTTTTATGGACAAAAAATTAGGAGAAAGTGGAAGAAAGAAAAAGAGCTATAAAGCAAGCGGGAAAAGGAGCGAAAAAGCGAGCTGGATTTGGAAAGCGGTAGAGCGAGTAGGAACGGGAAAGCGAGCGGGAACGAGAGTGCGAGCGGGAACGGAAAAGCGACCAGGAGTGGTAGAACGAGTGGAAAAAGAGAGAAAGCAGGAGAGCTAGAAAGAGCGGGAGAGCGAGAAGGAAGAAGAACGATAGAAAAATCTTTAAAACCCCCGGTAACCCCACTAGTAACTCATAAAACTTGCCTAATCTAACCCATATTCACTTATAGACAGTGTATTTAACTTCTTGGCAGTGTATTTAACATTGTTTTATTACAAACTTTATATTAGGTTACAATCTCTGTTTGTATGCGTGTGGATTTCTCTGTACGCAAATCTTGCAAGTAAAATTTAACCAGCTTTTTGACTAGCTAGGAAGCTGAAACTTTCAGAATAGCTTTATATTGAATGACAATACATGATTCAATTAAAAAAACTAATTTGAACATCTTTCGTATTTCTATATCGATGTATTTAAAATAAAAGTTTGTGTTGAAAAACTCGTTTTTTCCTTTACTTGTTTGTTTTATTTAAGTTAGTTTATGAGCAAATCATATTTGTTATTATTTAGTTTCAATTATGAAATTTTTTTGCTTAGTTATAGTTTAAGCTAACTTTTTCGTATCAGTTTTTTTACTAAAATATCACTGCCTCTCGTCCTCACTGCCTCTCGTCCCCACTGTTGCTAAATTCTTAAAACAAAAGTGTCTGAGCCTGCATCACCTAACACTTTAGTTTTTTAACAAGGTTGCTTTTTTTCAAATCCTGGATTTTTTCATTTTGTTGCTATTGCTTAAATTAACAGTTCATTGAAGAAGAAGGAAGATCCGAATTATTACAATGCTGGATGACAATGGAAACGTACAGGCAAATATATAGCACCAGTGTAAAAAACCACGTACAATCCATGTATGCTGAACACATGAGAGAAGATGCAATTATCATATTTGACAAGTATTTGATTGGTTTGGATGTTAAACAGCACACATGCAAAAACTAAAAAATTTTACTAAATTTAAAATGAATTTTAGTTTTGAAATATTACCAAAATAAAAATAGTATTTAAACAACCTTTTTGTTCTTTTAGGTACTTTGGGAACCATTCCAGGTCTTTAAATTTTTCTAACAAAGTCAGAAAGTTCGTTCAACAGAACGTGTTCAGTACCAGAAGTCTACCTGCCCAAGCTTTTATTCTTCCCCAAATCATAGCTTACAAGTCAATCGATGAGGTACGAAACATGGTAATTTTTTAATCCATTTTATTAACTTCATCGCCGATCTTGCTTGAATGTTTGCAAACCTTGAAAGTGAAACTTAACTATCTTCCTGTCATCCAATCAAGCTGAAATTTGATGGATGGACGGACGGATGGATTAAATATTTTAGATGTTGAAAAATTGAAAACCATTGCTCAACTGCTTTTTTATTTATGTGTATGTTCTTGTGGACGTGTGGTTACAGTTTTTCTTATAGATTGCATAAGGATGAGCTTAGTTAACGCTGACTTTAGTAATCTACGTGAACATCTTTCCGGACTGTGTGAGTGAAACTGGGAGATATTATAAGTAGACTAGAGTTTAATCGGCGCAAGCGCCTGTCTTTCTCAACCATGTAGGCTACATAATTATAAAATAATCAAATAGCACCCACACTGCCTCTTTGAATATACCCAATAATTAACAGGCAAGCTTCCACAAACACATAGGGCTAGGAGAATGTTTAAGAAGATATAGAAAGTTTTAATATTTTTATAATTTATGTTTTTTTTTAAATTCAGCATTTCTTCAAATTTCTCGTCAGTGATTATTTCTACAACTTCATCACAAGCCTGGTAATTAGCGGAAAAGAACAGCTAGAATTAAATTCTAGCTGACATCTACTTATCTTTTAGGTTGATTGTCAATAGACTGTTTTTACACAAACATAATCAGGGCCGTAACCAGCTATGGAGCCGGGAGAGCCCAGTCCCCCAGTTTTGGGTCAGGCCCCCAGTTCAATCAATCAGTTTGTTATATTTATCTAGTTCCGTTAGCACAATTTTCAAAGTCTTACAAAACTACGTCGATTCCTATGGAATGCATACCAAATGCATAGGTTTTGACAATCGATCAAGTGTCATGAAATTCGAAATCATTGCAATGTTGAGGAATTTTGATTGTTAGTCGCTATGTGTGAAGAAAAAGCAAAAAAGCACTTAATTTCATTGATCACAATGAGTGAGGTAGATGCTGAAAGCCTGGCACGTTTAATGCTAACAGAGCCTAGGCTTCTCGGCTGGACCCCACTTGTATTTTTAGTCCGTGTTATAAAGGAGAAAGAGGCAGAAAAAGAAGCGTCCAGAAAATACTGCAAGACGCTTTGGGCCGCAGAATTACAAACGTGCTCTCCTACTATCACAAGCTCCATCTTGTGGTTGGACACGCTATGGAATCAGAGGTCATGGTAAAACTTTTTTCAATCTATGCAAACAAAAAACTGTACGTGTATTACGGCAGAAATTTTGTGGAAAACATGGAGACGCATAATCAAGCGGTTACCTGAACAAGTATAGATGAACCACTTCCAATCTTCAATTGTTGTCAATAACAATAGAGTTAATTTTTTGCAGACCCTCGAAATTGTGGCTAACTTAAAAAAAACATTGGCTGATCTGTCAGTTAAGAGGCTGCTCAACAACGTTTCAAAGCAGCAATTCTGGTTTTTTGTAATTGCTACTGTAAAAATGTGGGTTTGCTGACATTGGCAAATGCTTTGTTACAAAGTAATTTGTGCAATGTGTTTCTTGCTAAAGAGCTGATCTCCAATACCTAATAAAACATTATTGCCTTGCAGTCTGCAGAGCGGATGCTACTGGCTTTCCGTCTAATAATAATGACCAAGCAATGTCAGTAAAGCGCAAAGGAATACTCTGTAGTCACCTGGAAATTGAGTCAAGGCCATGTTATTGGTACTAAACTTACGAAGCGTGTCTTTACAACATTCTAGATTCTGTCCATGTTGCAATAGATCACCGATTTGGCGAGTCCAAACTTATTCCATTCTTGCAAAAATTTCTTCTTTGTTCCATTATTGCAAACATTTCTTCTTGAGAAATGCTTTGAACTGTTTAGGCCCTTTGCTAGAAAGCTGCAGTACGGAGACGCATTTCTAAATGTTGACCAACAGTCTGGAAGAGGGTGCCCCACCGGTATGTCGACTGCAACGTGCGAGAGCAGATTTTCCACTTCCACGTTGATTCTTCTACGACCTTATCGTCAAACAGTGGACTATAAGCGTAAGGTTCAGCTGGTCTAACTAGCATTTTAAAAGAATCTTATAATGCTTAAACTGAATCTGAGCACATTAGTAAAAATGTTTGCTCTGACATAATGACTCTATGGAATGTGTTTTTATGGTGAAGTGTTTTGTGTAAATTTTAAATTAAAAAAAAACTGTTACATGATAGGGAGGTTTTTGAGCTAATTCGACATATTGTAGATTAAGATTGTAATTTAATGTGGACAGAAAATTTATATAGTGCCCCCTAAAAATTCCAGGCCTCCCACTTCAGAATTCCTGGTTACCGCCCTGAATATTATTTTTCTGTGCTAAAACAGTTTAAATAACAAAAGCCGTTGCTGGTGATGTTGAAAATTTAATGTGATATTGAATTGAATTAAAACAAGTAAAGAAAAAAACGAGTTTTTTTACACAAACTTTAATTTCAAATACACTCGATTTAAAAATACAAAAGATGTTCAAATTAAGTTTTTTTTAATTGAATTATGTAATGTCATCCGATATAAAACTATGCTGAAAGTTTCAGCTTTCAAGCTAGTCAAAAAGCTGGTTAAATTTGACTTGCAAGATTTGCGTAAGAGAAAGCCACACACAGAGATTGTAACCTAAATAAAAGTTTGTAAAAAAGTTTAAAGACAATGACTAACAGGTTGAATTTATTTTATATGGTCTTGCTTTTACACTTGTGTTTTTATTAAATGTTTTTTTTTAGTTGAATAGTCTAAATTTCTTCAATGTTGCGGGTTTGTTTGCATTGAACATGCATGTCAAATATCTGCCATGTTGCAAGGAAGAAGAAAAATTCATTGTTGATAAATAATGACATTTTCTGCCGGAAGACATTCGTCTGTCGGACGTGGCTCACCCCCCCCCCTATGTGTGTACATTTTTAGAGAATTTAATAAAAGCCTATTTTTAATTTTTTAAATTATTATTAATTTTCTACTTTGTAGTTTTTTATACTGCTATCTATTTATTCCAATGAAACCTTAGCCAGTGTATACCAAGTATCATAGATATCGAACTAGCGGGATACCCGGCTTTGCCCGAGGTTTTTAGAGGTTTTTTCGTCATTTTTCTCTCTCGCTCCCGTTTCCTTCCCCGCTTGCTCTCACGCTTCCGGTCGCTTTCCCGTTCCCGGTCTCGTCGGTCTCGGTCTTTCTTCCGTTTCCGCTTGCTTTCCCGTTCCCGTTCATTATATAGTTCCCGTTTTTGCTCATTCTCCCGCTCCGCTCATTTTGTGACCAATTTTATTTTTGTTCACAGTAATTTTCTTCCATCAACTCTAAAGGTTTTTTGCAAATTTCAAAACAAGATTCAATGTACAAAAGCGAACACACACGAAGAAGGTAAACACTGAAAGATTGTGTATAGAGATAGAGATCAAGAATCGTTTTGAAGCACTAAGTGGCATGGTCGGAGAAACAAACTTAGATGAAGCACTTGACGTTGTTAAGCACGCAGTAAAAAACAACTAAAGAAGTGATTGGTTTTAAGAGATATAAGAGAAAAATGTGGATCATTGACGAAGTACTCAACCTGGCTACTCAACGACTGTCGATAATAGTGAAGATGAACAACAGTCTTCAAGATGGAGACTAGAAACGCCAATTTGCACAGCTTAAGAACGTCATAAACAACAAGGTTGGAAAATTTCGTGAAATGGTTTAACCAGGGACGTAAATTCAGCATTTTGCAGGGGGGCAAAATTTTCCCGCCATAATATAGCTTACTGACAGGGTTACCCGGTGTTGTCCGAGTTTTTTGTGCTTAGTTTTGTCTCGTTTTTGCCCATGAAACGTCAAAGAAATAACAGATTTTTTTGTAATTTTTTGTAATTTTCTTATCAATGAAGTTACCTGCATGCCAAATGTTGTTAAAATTGCTCCTGCGGCTTGGATGTAATAAACGAATGCTCTCACACACACATTACCTTTTACATTTATATAAATACGTAGGTACAAGCAGAGAGGGATGTGGAAATACATCCCCCATCAGAGTATCAATTGAAATTTTTTGGGTATAATACCTTGTTTTTGGAAAACGACCGCAGCTTTTTGGGAGGAGAAATTGGAAGTCTTTGAAAAAAATTTTGAAAAATACTTACGACTACCCCTTACCGGTTATCAGCTTTTTGGAAGAGAATATAAAAAAATTTCTGAAGTGAATCCCCAACCAGAAAATTCTGGATTTGCCACGCGCCACTTGGTATAAGGGGGATGAATGATTTAATCATATTGCAGTAAAACAAGTAAAGGAAAAACAAGTTTTTCAACACAAACTTTGATTTTAAATACATTCAACTTAGAAATGCAAAAGATGTTCAAAGTTTTTTTTTTAAATTGAATCATGTATTTTCATCAAATATAAAGCTAGCTAGTCAAAATGCTGGTTAAATTTCACTTACAAGATTTGCGTACAGAGAAAGACACACACAAAAACAGAGATTGTTACCTAAATAAAAGTTTGTAAAAAAGATGTCCAAAATGGGGTGGGTATAATTTTGTTTTATTTTTGTGTAATAAATAATAACTTTGATGTAGACAACTGTGAGGGAATCAACATTGTATCAATACCACTAATAGGGTAAAATTCCACGAGTTCGCTGATTGTATTTTGGCACAGAAAACAGCTAATCTTTGGACCAACACTGATACACAAATTATTACTCTACAGTTATTGGTAAATCTAGCATCGAGCTAAGATATGAAATTGTCTCCAATACGCATTGAATCATCACGAGGTTAAGTAAAGTTAAAGTTAACATATTATATAGTAAACTCTAAGTAAAAAAAATTTTAATTTTGGAAATCAAGGGGGGCGAATTGTCTATACACGCCAGAAGGATTCCAATAGGCATTGCATCATCACTAGGTTAAGTAAAGTTAAAATTAAATAAATATATAGTAAACTCTAGGTAAAAAATTCAAATTTTGAAAATCAGGGGGGGCAAATGCCCCCCCTGCCTCCCTCTAATTTACGTCTTTGGGTTTAACAAACAGTGTTGTGAAGCAGAAAAAGCAAACCGGAAGAACGATATACGAGCTCTCTTTCAAAAGGTCAAAACGCTTAAGAAAAGAATCAAATTGAACGACAAGCTTGGAAACATCAGAAACAATGATGGCAATCTGCTTACCAATGACTCCGACATCCTTCTAAGATGGCATGAATATATGAATTACAAACGAATGATAGCTTTCTTGAACAACTTTGGCAAAATTGTAGGAGAAACTAACAAGAACCTAATATCCTTGAAAAGCGAGGTCAAAACTTATGATAGTTTATAGTCCTTTAAACCAAGTGTTTTAAGACTGAATTGTCTGTATGTAGGAAGCACATAAGTACTTCCTGTCGTGGATCAAAGTTTGATCCTTTTAACTGTCCCTCCTCCTTTATCCAGGCTTGAGACTGGCTCGCAATTAGCCTCGCGAGGTCAAAACAGCAATTGCAAAGATTAAGTCGCGCAAAGCTCCTGGAATTTATGGTGTTTAAGGAGAGCTAATAAAAGAAGGTGAACAACCAGTAGTTCAAATAATGCACAAGATCTGCAACAAGATTTGGGATACTGGAGAATTTCCAATACTTTGAACGAAGTCCCTTGAAGTTACCATCCCGAAGAAAAGAAACACTACCAAATGTGAGAACTACGGTACGATTAGCCTTATCTGCCATGCAAGCAAGATCATATTGGAGATCATCATTGGAGTCGAATAAAGAGTACTATTGAAATGCAAATGGCTAAAGAACAGGCCGGATTCAGATCAGGAAGATGAACAATCGAGCAAATCTTTTTACTTAGATTGATATCAGAAAAATACCTCGCGTTTCACAAAAAATAAAATAAATAAATAAATAAACTTTACTTGATTTTCATAGACTTCAAGAAAGCGTTTAATCGTGTGTGGCACCAAGGTCTATGGAAAGTACTACACCACTATGGAATACACCCGAAAATGATAAAATTGATTGAAAATTTGTACGAGAAAACGCAAAGTGCCATTAGAGTTGGAAACGATGTAACCGAGTGGTTTCAGCAGGTAATTGGTGTGCGACAATGTTGTATTTTGTCACCAGATCTGTTTAACATCTACTTGGAGTACATTATGCGAGAGGCTGCCATCAGAGGCACTAGATGGCTCTGAAGACATTGGAGCATGTATAAATGGCAAAACAATCAACAACGTACGTTTTGCCGACGACATTGGTATCCTGGACAGCACAAGGTACGGACAAGAAATAAGTGAGACTAAAGGTGCCTACACACAGGAGAAAAAACTTGCAACATGTAAGCAGCTTTTAATAGCTTGGGACCATTTTGACTGAAAACTGCGAAAGTATGAAGGACATCAGAGTGGGAACAACTACAGTCTTGAAAGTAATGAGCGAACTGGATAACATCTGGAAAAATAAGCACGTCAAGACGGTAACAAAAATGCGATTGTACCGATCAATCATAGTACCAATTGCCTTGTACGGATGTGAAACTTTGGACACTGAGAAGCGCTGAAGAAAAGAAATTAAGTGTGCTCGAGATGGCAACACTTAGAAAAATTTTAGGAGTTCAAATCATGGACAGGATGAAGAATGAAAACATCACAATGGCTCCCAATAGATACAAACAATCGTTCAACGTGTACATTAAAGACAACATCAATGGCTAGTACATGTGTTACGGATGGATAAGAACAGGATTGCAAATGTTGTACTGCACGGCAGAGTAGATGGAACTGCAAAAAGAGGACGCCCAAGAACAACGTGGATGACATCAACACTGACCAGATGCGACGTAGGGCCGAAAGTTCTAATGAGAACTGCGCAGAAGAGAAAAGAGTGGTGTTTGTTCAGTTTGTTGTCAACTAATGCAAGAGCCCACGTCTATGATGTCCAGTAAAAACTGTACAGAGATATGTCAAAGAAGAAGAACATACTTACGTGCCTTACAGACTGCAAACCATCTTAAAAGATAGGCTCATCCTATATACTATTCTGTATATACGCCAAGTATATCGCGTATACTATTTTCAAGTGCAATTATTAATTTTCTAAAATTAATATAGGTAATGTATCCAGAATACGACTATATACCAAACTCAGTGATGACGAGTACTTACGTACAATAGGTGTACTTGAGTACTTGTACTTAAGTCCTTTCGCGAATGTGTACTTAATACTTGTACTTAAGTATATTTTTAGTGTACTTCTTAAGTAAGTACATTTCAAAAGTAGCTAAGTACTTTTTAAAAAATTGCTTTATTTTTATTACACACTTTTATTTAACTTGACTTCTCTGTGTCTATCTGTCGTCGTCAAATTTTGCAATCGATTTTAAACTAACTTCCCGATGAGCTAGAGACTTCAAAATTTAAACATACCCTCCGAACTAATTAATAATGCATTCTATCAAATTTTCGGATCGATTGGACAAAATTTAATTAAATAATTATTTGTGATATTTTCGTCAAACTATTTATTGTCTATGCTAATATGTTTGTTGTTTATGTGGTAAAAAAAAATATAAAAGTGTGTTTTTAAAAAACTTTGTTTTTGTTTCACTTGTTTTTAAAATTAATTATTTAAATTATTTATAATTTTTAAACCTAAAAATAAGTGTTTATGTAACAGATTCTTTGCTCTAACATTTTCTGTTGTCCAGTTATGCTTTGTCATTCTAGTTTTTACATTAGTGTTTCTTACAAGATGGTCAATATATTGTAACGTACCTATAACTGCAAAGTTAGTCAAGTTTTCCTTTTAGTTGTGAGGACTTATTTCAGTGAAATAGTTTCTGACGATAGAGATTATATAAAAGCTCTTTACAGTCTTTGCTAGCCTAAAAAGAATGCCATTCGCGGGCAATACAAAGCTCCGTCGAATTTCACCAAGCATATTCAAGTTCGTTAAGAATGAGAATTTTGATAATTTGTAGACTAAGAACTTTAAATTTTGTATTATTTGGTTTTAGAGAGCTCATGGTAAAAAGCACATTGACTCAATGCACGTGCAAAGCAAGCATGTCAAACGAAGGGTGTGACGGGATTCTGCTCGGGTATTGATGCCTGACGACGAAACAACTGACTCGAGACTAACTAGGTTTAAAAGTTTATTCAGATATCACAAACGACACTAATCGGACAGAGCTTCACCTCTCAAAATCGCACGAAGAAGAGAACTGAAATTCCAATTTTTTTTTTTTATGATAGTTTAATGTCCTTATACATAGTATTTTTAGACATGGGGAATGGGAGGGAAGGGTAGGGGTGGGGAAGGAAAAAAAGGGAAAAAAAGGAAATAAGAAGAGCCAGAAAGTTGCTAAATAATAACACTTTAGGAAGAGGAAAAATTCAGTAAAATATGAATCTAGAATATTCTTTTTCTTCCTTTTTCCTCTTCCTACTATAACCGTTCCTGAATTGCCGTCCTGCTGTCATCCTCAATCCCGGGTTAAGCTGGATGGCCGGTCGTTGATCACAGCGCGATGTTGTGATCCTTGATCCAGGAGTAGATGACGTCCTGGCATCGTGAAGACTTTAAGATGACTGGCAGGGTGGGTTCTTGTTTGAACCGTCTGCAGATTCTTCTCATCTTGGCTCTAGGATGACCTGTTGCCCTGCAGTTGAGCACCCAGTGTTCAACAGTTTCCGGTCTCCTGCAAGTTTCGCACAAACCCGTATCATGCAAGTCCAAAATTTTTAAATAATGGTTCAGTCGACATTTACCTAGACGGAGTCTGGTAATGGCAACTTCCTTGCACCGGGGCGTTGTGGCGAACTTGATTTTTTGAGAGACTTTCGACTCAATAGACCAGTAGTGGCGGCTATGGGATTCCTCATCCCATCTCTTTTGCCACTCACGCATTATCTCTTTCCTGATGGCCCTCTTGAAGTCTACTAGTTCTCTCTCGATCACAAGTTCGACTTCTGCATGCTTGATCGCACTTTTAGCAAGTCGATCAGCAGCTTCGTTACCAGTAATGCCCACGTGACTGGGAACCCAGATCACTGTTACTTCTCTACCTTCACGCATAATCGAGTCGATTAACGCTAAGGTTGAAGCAACTAATGGGGATTTGTTAGCGTTAGCGCTGTTTTTAAGAGAAAGTACAGAACTGTACGGGTCAGTGAACAGCGCCAACTTGGCTGGACCGTCAGGTCTGGCCATCCACTCGATTCCTTTTTTGATCGCTGTCAGTTCGGCTGTAAAGATCGAGACATCGTCCGTCACTCTAAGGCTGAACCGACAGCTAGATCTCGGGACAAACCCACCAACTGCGACTCTGCTTCCAATCTTGGAGGCATCGGTGTACATCCGGGTGTGTATCCAGAAGTTCCAGCGCTCTTGGTAAGAGCGTTGGGTCTTCTTTGGTTAACCCTACAAGCCCTTCGTCAAAATGAGGAGGGTTGTATTTCCACGGTGGCATCGCAGGAGTTGCCAGCTCCTTTGGTTTCATTCTTGCAACCATTTCGTTTAGTACCGACACCCGTTTGGCCATCGGTGCTTTGGAAACTTTTTGCTTTTTCCTGAAGCAGTATCGATGGAAAAATTGTTTCCATTTCCGTGTCTGCTGTTTCCCGACTGGCTCAAAAATCTCCCGCGCCGGGTGGTTTGGGATGATTTTTGTTTTGGTTGCGAAATTGGCTATCAGCATTTTGCGCCTCAGGTCTAAGGGTGGATCACCACACACGACCTGTAGAGCGGCCAGCCCTGTGCAGGTCATTGACCCGCATGCCGTTCTTAGGGCAGCGTGCTGTAGCCTGTCAAGTCTACCTTTGCAGGTAGACGAGGCACTATCAAATGCTTCGCAACCGTACTCTATTACCGACCGAATCGAGCATCGGTAGTAGAGCATTAGGGTCTGCTTATTGCAGCCCCACGTGAGACTAGTTAATAGCCTCATCACGTTCAATCTTTGTTTGCACAGTTTGACTATGAAGTCAATGTGACGACCCCAGTTCAGTTTACTGTCGAATATTACTCCGAGAAAACGAACTGATGTGCTCCAAAAAATTCCAATTTTTTTTTTTTTTTTTTATGATAGTTTAATGTCCTTATACATAGTATTTTTAGACATGGGGAATGGGAGGGAAAGGTAGGGGTGGGGAGGAAAAAAAGGGAAAAAGAAAAGGAAATAAGAAGAGCCAGAAAATTGCTAAATAATAACACTTTAGGAAGAGGAAAAATTCAGTAGAATATGAATCTAGAATATTCTTTTTCTTCCTTTTTCCTCTTCCTACTATAACCGTTCCTGGATTGCCGTCCTGCTGTCATCCTCAATCCCGGATTAAGCTGGATGGCCGGTCGTTGATCACAGCGCGATGTTGTGATCCTTGATCCAGGAGTAGATGACGTCCTGGCATCGTGGAGACTTTAAGACGACTGGCAGGGTGGGTTCTTGTTTGAACCGTCTGCAGATTCTTCTCATCTTGGCTCTAGGATGACCTGTTGCCCTGCAGTTGAGCACCCAGTGTTCAACAGTTTCCGGTCTCCTGCAAGTTTCGCACAAACCCGTATCATGCAAGTCCAAAATTTTTAAATAATGGTTCAGTCGACATTTACCTAGACGGAGTCTGGTAATGGCAACTTCCTTGCACCGGGGCGTTGTGGCGAACTTGATTTTTTGAGAGACTTTCGACTCAATAGACCAGTAGTGGCGGCTATGGGATTCCTCATCCCATCTCTTTTGCCACTCACGCATTATCTCTTTCCTAATGGCCCTCTTGAAGTCTACTAGTTCTCTCTCGATCACAAGTTCGACTTCTGCATGCTTGATCGCACTTTTAGCAAGTCGATCAGCAGCTTCGTTACCAGTAATGCCCACGTGACTGGGAACCCAGATCACCGTTACTTCTCTACCTTCACGCATAATCGAGTCGATTAACGCTAAGGTTGAAGCAACTAATGGGGATTTGTTAGCGTTAGCGCTGTTTTTAAGAGCAAGTACAGAACTGTACGAGTCAGTGAACAGCGCCAGCTTGGCTGGACCGTCAGGTCTGGCCATCCACTCCATTCCTTTTTTGATCGCTGTCAGTTCGGCTGTAAAGATCGAGACATCGTCCGTCACTCTAAGGCTGAACCGACAACTAGATCTCCGGATAAACCCACCAACTGCGACTCTGCTTCCAATCTTGGAGGCATCGGTGTACATCCGGGTGTGATCCCGGTATGTATCCAGAAGTTCCAGCGCTCTTGGTAAGAGCGTTGGGTCTTCTTTTGCTAACCCTACAAGCCCTTCGTCAAAATGAGGAGGGTTGTATTTCCACGGTGGCATCGCAGGAGTTGCCAGCTCCTTTGGTTTCAATTTTGCTACCATTTCGTTCAGTACCGACACCCGTTTGGCCATCGGTGCTTTAGAAACTTTTTGCTTTCTCCTGAAGCAGTATCGATGGAAAAATTGTTTCCATTTCCGTGTCTGCTGTTTCTCGACTGGCTCAAAAATCTCCCGCGCCGGGTGGTTTGGGATGATTTTTGTTTTTGTTCCAAACTTTTTTTTAATTTTTATTTTTTATTAATGTTTAACGTCCTTATACATGGTATTTTTAGAAGGAACATAAAAAAAAAGAAAGAAAGAAAGAAATACAATAAAAATAAAATAAAAATCAATGTGTCCATTTAGAGAGGGAAAAAGAAAAATGTCAGAAAATATATCTAAAAAATTCTTCATCTTCTTCTTCCCTCTCTTTCTTTGGTTGAACATCATTGTTGCCATTCTCCAGCTGATTCCTCAATCCCGGAGCCAGGGAGAATGGCTGCTGCAGTCTTTGAAGCTGCAATTTCTTGGTTGTGGTGTTCGTCTTTTTGGTTGACCAACGTGGACAGCACCTGCAAAATCTGATCAATCATGGTTAGCAATTTGGCTACCGTGTCTGCTTCTGGTGTTTTTTTTTGTGGCTTTCTTTTTCAGAGCGTTAGTCCTTTCGGCAATCTTGGTTACATGTTTTTGGATTTCAGGTGTTTTGTCTTGTATCTTGGTCTCTGTAATTTTTTTAAAACTGCTTTTCAGCGCCTCTGAGTATGTTTTTTTTTATGCCGCAGTGTCGATATCTCTTTTGGCTTTCTGCCACTTGGGGCATTCCTCGCTGCCTGTCCTGTGGTCAGGAGTCTGGCAGCTGGCACATATCTTTTTAGGTTGTTCTAGCTCTGGTGTTGAGCAGTTTCTTAGCTCGTGCTCTCCGGCACTCTTAGGGCAAGAAGTTTTGGCCTTACAATACTTTGCCACGTGTCCGTATTGATTGCAATTGAAGCATCTTACCGGGATTGGAATGTATTCCTTCAGTCTGAAGGTTAGGAATGAGATTCTGATATGCTTCGGAGGAATCCGGTCCGGCTCAAAAGTGAGGATGACCGCAGTGGATTCCTGAAATCTTCCATCTATTTTTTTCTTAATCCGCACAGCTGCGGCACATCCGGATTTTTCGATAATTGTTTCTAATGAGATTTCTGTCGGAACCCCGGTAATAATCAATTTTGTTTTCTTAACAAAAGGCTTAAGGAAACTGACCTTGTAACCGGCTATTTCTTTCAGTTGTTCTAGTTTCTCCCTCTCACTTTTGGTGGCTAGGATCTTTAATTTTCTTCCTTTGGCCGTAATTTCTGGCTGTCGTTTGAGAAAACCTGAAAGGCTCTCTTCAATTTTGAAAGGGTTGATCTTGGTCAGTTCGTTCAGTAGAATGCACTCCACAATTTCTTCGGGGTGGTTTTCAGCTGTCGGATGTTGTTGCAAGTTCTGTTGGTTGGGTCCTGTTTTGGCTGAGGCTATGCTCCTGAAGCTTTCTAGGATCTTGGCGGGAGTAAGGGTTTCGGCAATGAGTTTCTCAACATCTAACGATGGTGTTCTCCTGACGGCAGGTGTCGGCGGTTGCTCTGAAGCGAATGTTTTTCTCTGTGGAGGAGTGGTTTCCTCACTGTCGGAAGCCTGTCTCCATGCTTCCTCGACGATGTCCCTTGAAGGCTTGTTAAACTTGGCCTTCTTTTTTGGCCCCATGTCACTGAGCGAAAATTCACAACACGTGTGAGTTAACGATAAAAGAGATTCCGAGAGCTGGCAACAACATCAACACGAAACAAGTTCCCAACCCAAGCAGTCAAACTCATAATTCGTTTTTTTTTTTTTTTTTATTATAGTTTAACGTCCTTATACATGGTATTTTTAGACGAGAAAAAAAACATAAAATAAAATGATGAATAAATAATAATAAAATAAAATGATGTCCATTTAAGAGAGTTAGAAGAAAAATCAGAAAATGTATCTAAAAAATTCTTTATCTTCTTCTTCTTTCCCTCTTGCGCTGGTTTTTCATCATTGTTGCTATACGCCAACTGATTCCTTAATCCCGGAGTCAGGGAGAATAGCTTCTGCAGACCTCAATGTCGCAATTTCTCGGTTGGGTTCGTCTCCTCTTTGGTTGACTAAATCGGACAGCACCTGTAAAATCTTTTGGATCATAGTAATTAGTTCGAGTATCGAACTTGGTTCGGGTGTTTTTTCTATAGTTTTCTTTCTTATCTTTTCCGTCGTTTTGGTAACGTGATGAATCTCTTTTTGGATTTCAAGTGTTTTTTCAGTCGATTCGGCCTCTGTGGATTTTTTCTCTCCGCTTTTCAGGACTTCTGAGTATGATTTCTTTCCTGTTGCACTTTTAACGTTTTCCTTGGCTTTTTGCCACTTGGGGCATTCCTCGCTGCCTGTCCTGTGGTCCAGAGTCTTGCAGCTGGCAAACATATTTTTTGTTTGTTCTTGGCAGCTCTTTAGGTCGTGTTCCCCGGCACACCTAGGGCAGGAGGTTTTGGCCCTGCAGTACTTGGCCACATGGCCAAATTGGTTGCAGTTGTAGCATCTAACCGGGTTGGGGATGTACTCCTTTAACCGAAAATTCAAAAAGGAAAATCTTACATATTTCGGCGGTGTCTGTTCCGGTTCAAAAGTAAAAATAACCGCAATGGTTTCCTGGAACCTTCCGTATATTCTTTTCTTAATTCGCACTGCTGCGGTACATCCGGACTTTTCAATAATTACTTCTAATGTGATTTCCAGCGGAACACCGGTAACTATCATTTTGGTTTTATTTAAGGGTTTTTTAAAAACCCTAACCTGGTATCCTCCAAGTTCCTGCAGAGTTTCCAATTTTTCTTTCTCTGTTTTCGAAACTATGACTCGTATCTTTTTGCCTTTACCGGTAATCACTGGCTGACGGTTCAGGAGTCTTGTTAGGTTGCCTTCAATTTTGAAAGGATCTATCTTTGTAATGTCCGTCATGATCACAAATTCGATCATATCATCGAGTTGGTCCACCGCTGGTTGTTGTTGCTTTTCTTGGGTTTTTTGTTGGCTGAGAACTTTTGGGACTGACGTTGATTTTCTCAGGTCGGCTAGGATGCTAGAGACGAAAGTTTCATTTATGATTTTCAGCCTCTCTTCGGATATTACATTTCTGACGGCAGGGATTGGCGGTTGCTCTGCAGTGGTTTTCCTCTGGGGAGGAGTGGATTCCTCACTGTCGGAGGCCTGAGCCTGTGCCCAAGCTTCTTCGATAATGTTTCTCGAAGGCTGGTTAAACTTTGACTTCTTTTTCGGCCCCATCAGACCGGCGATACTTCACAACACGTGCAAGAGAGCGATAAAACAGATTCGGAGAGCTGGCAACAACATCAACGCGAACCGAAAAAAGGGTTTTTTTTTATGATAGTTTAATGTCCTTATACATAGTATTTTTAGACATGGGGAATGGGAGGGAAGGGTAGGGAGGAAAAAAAAGGGAAAGAGAAAAGGAAATAAGAAAAGCCAGAAAATTGCTAAATAATAACACTTTAGGAAGAGGAAAATTCAGTAGAATATGAATCTAGAATATTCTTTTTCTTCCTTTTTCCTCTTTCTACTATAACCGTTCCTGGATTGCCGTCCTGCTGTCATCCTCAATCCCGGATTAAGCTGGATGGCCGGTCGTTGATCACAGCGCGATGTTGTGATCCTTGATCCAGGAGTAGATGACGTCCTGGCATCGTGGAGACTTTAAGACGACTGGCAGGGTGGGTTCTTGTTTGAACCGTCTGCAGATTCTTCTCATCTTGGCTCTAGGATGACCTGTTGCCCTGCAGTTGAGCACCCAGTGTTCAACAGTTTCCGGACTCCTGCAAGTTTTGCACAAACCCGTATCATGCAAGTCCAAAATTTTTAAATAATGGTTCAGTCGACATTTACCTAGACGGAGTCTGGTAATGGCAACTTCCTTGCACCGGGGCGTTGTGGCGAACTTGATTTTTTGAGAGACTTTCGACTCAATAGACCAGTAGTGGCGGCTATGGGATTCCTCGTCCCATCTCTTTTGCCACTCACGCATTATCTCTTTCCTGATGGCCCTCTTGAAGTCTACTAGTTCTCTCTCGATCACAAGTTCGACTTCTGCATGCTTGATCGCACTTTTAGCTAGTCGATCAGCAGCTTCGTTACCAGTAATGCCCACGTGACTGGGAACCCAGATCACCGTTACTTCTCTACCTTCACGCATAATCGAGTCGATTAACGCTAAGGTTGAAGCAACTAATGGGGATTTGTTAGCGTTAGCGCTGTTTTTAAGAGCAAGTACAGAACTGTACAAGTCAGTGAACAGCGCCAGCTTGGCTGGACCGTCAGGTCTGGCCATCCACTCCATTCCTTTTTTGATCGCTGTCAGTTCGGCTGTAAAGATCGAGACATCGTCCGTCACTCTGAGGCTGAACCGACAGCTAGATCTCGGGACAAACCCACCAACTGCGACTCTGCTTCCAATCTTGGAGGCATCGGTGTACATCCGGGTGTGATCCCGGTATGTATCCAGAAGTTCCAGCGCTCTTGGTAAGAGCGTTGGGTCTTCTTTTGCTAACCCTACAAGCTGAAAAAAGGGGAACTCATAATTCGTTTTATAATTTGATATACTAAAAAGTTTTACATTAGCGACGATACAAATGGCTAGAAACGACACTTAGTCAAAAGGAATTATGATAATTACTTAAAGAGGCAATCACAACGCAGAACGAAAGTGCTTACGTCAGCACTCAACAAATTTACAAGAAAGTGTGCTTAAAATATGTTACATTTCACGCTACAACTTATTTAATACTCATTCGAAATCGATAAAATTAGGTACAAATAAAGGACTACACAATATCTATACAACGTACTAAAAATTATTATCGAAAACTTAATAGGAAAGACGCTAGAACTAAAATCACACCAAAAACGAGCAAGTTTGATCGATAAGCGAATCGACGCCACCTCTCTAGTCGGCGTTTTTCATCGCGCTCTCCGCCTAGTCCGCGCAATAAAGTTATTCATAAAAAAATTACAATCGACGATGGAGACAACCGTGACAAAGGGTGTCTGGAAATGTTGATAGCCCTAGTTCATTTGCAAGCAAATACTGTTAGACGAAATGTCAGAAAACCATGTTGTGACTTATAATGGGAACAATTTTTTAAAAGCATTTAAAGAGTATACTGAATCAAGCATATTAGAGTTGGAGCCATCAGAGAGCAAAAACAGTGATCCTGGGACATCGAAGACGAGACTAGTCATCTACCGATATCTCGCTGTGTCACTACTGTCACACTCATACATTAAAGTTCGCTGGCTGCCATTGACACATCGTAAGATGGCTGAAAAACTGTTCGTAGTTGAAGTCAATCGTATGAATGAAACAAATACTTTTCTAGAAGCAGAGGTTGTGACAGCATCAACTGACGAAAAAACCCGGAAACTAACTTTTACAGAGGCCAAAAACTGGAAGCAAACTTTCTCAAGAGCAAACCATCGAGCACAAAAACCAGAAGTAAAAAACCGGGGCAAAAAACCGTGGGTAAAAAACCGGGGGGAAACCGGGAACAAAAAAAACTGGGAGGAAATTTTACTGGAGGTGAAAAACTAAGAGCAAAAGATGGGGGCGAAAATGGAGGCGAAGACGGGGTGAAAAATGGAGACGAAAAGACGGGGGCAATAAACCGGGGTAAACTTTAAATTCCCATGGACATAAAATGTGGGGGTGAACTTTCTCAGGAGCGAAAAACGGTGCCTCCTACATAGGCAGCCATTTCAGTCTCTATTCCGACAAAATAAAAAGCCTAAATTTATCCCAGCGAGCTGGGCTAAACGGGGAACTCGTTTCTAACCGCACCGGACCCGTACGTGTGTTTGCTGGGGCTGGTATCGAAAAAAGTGTAACTGAAGAATAAAATAAAATTTTTGAATTGATCTATATTATCAAAATTTAAATTTTTAAAATAATTTTAATAAATTAATTTTTATGTTAGATTAAGATACTACTTAAATTAAGACCGCAAATAATATGAAGTGCACATGCTCACGCTTCTCTGTTTACAAGAAGATTTGTACGCATACTCCGCAGTTGATGTACCGTGCTGCACCGTTTTGAAAATTAGGATTCAGTGCAATGGAAAGTCGTAAAGAGCAGTATAAGCATATACCTTCTGGTAGTAACTTAAGAGAGAGGAAAAGGGTGGAGAGAGATGGTTTGTTTGGTTTCTGGATGTTAATCTACATTATTCTACATACATAATTTCCTATGTCTTACTCGTTACTCTTATGTATGTATATTGTATGTATGTGTGTTAGCAATTTCGCATAACGCGGCAGCTGCGGTGGTCAGCAATCAGCAGTTAATAGAATTAGTGCGCACAGGCGTGTAATAATAGTTATTGCACAATTATACAATGCATGATAAAATTATATATTATGGGATTTAAAAAAATCCGTAATTTTTGACGGGCGATCTTTAGTAACTTTAGTTGTTAATAATAAATTAAATTGTAATCATAGAATCTATTCAATTTATTTCTATTGACTGACAGTGCTCGCACTGCAAAATAACACGATTGGCTATTGACAATGAGCGGTTTAGCACTGGCAATAATAGCCATTCGTTATTAACCGTGAGCGCACTGTATTATAGCACAAAGGGCTATTCACAGTGCACGGCAGCAAAACAAATAATTTCAACATCACATTAAATAATTTATTCGGTAAACATGGAGAATAGTGGCAGAAATTATTTTCGGTGTTTTTTAATTATTTTTCTATTATGAAATTATTATAACTAGAAAGAAAAATAAATTACAAATTGACTGATCCTAGTAATGTCTTAAAATTATAATTAAAAAAGAAATTAACGCCAGAAAAGCGTCAGGTAGTAGAAATAAAATTATTCTCATAGACAAAAACAAACTAAAAGTTAAGTGAAGTGAAAAAAATGTAAAAGAAATTATTTGTACGAGTTTTTATGAAATATTTTTAAAGAAATAAATTACTTATTTATGTGAATTTGAGGTCTGTAGTCTCAAACCAGGTGGCAAATTCTTTGCTGGAACTCTATGTTTCTTTAATTGAAAACTATCCAGTTTTACCTTTCTTTGAAAAACTGCTCGGACTTAAATAAACTGTCATTTTTTCTGTGAATAAGGTTAATCTGATTGCGTGATTAATATTTTATCTTGTGATTGTTACGTTTTTTTGCAAATAACTTTATTTTTGACTACGCTATAAATAAGGCTGGGCCCGATTAATCGGCGTAAGCATAATCGGGGCCGATTATTGACATATCGGCATAATCGGTTATCGGGAAAAATAATCGGTGCCAATTAAAAATTTTTTAAAAATTGGTTCGTATATTATCTAGTGAAAGTACGGCAACTGATAAAAAAGTCTATCACCGTGCAGTGAATGAAAGTTGAAATAATAGAAATAAAAATAGCTAGACGCTATTTATCTGCACCAGCTTCCAGCGTGCCAAGTGAGCAGCTCTTCAAAGGTGCTGGAGAAATTTTTTCGGATCGGCGTGGATCGTTGCTCGCCGAAAAGGGAGAAATGTTATTATTACTTAAATATAACTTACCTCAACTTGGCTTTAATTATTTTATTAACTCTTGAACTGTAGCTATCTTCAATATAAATTTTTATCCATTTTGTATTTTTATTAGTTTAGAATTAATTACTGGATTATTATTTTATTCTTTTCAATACTATAATTAGTTTCAACATTGAATGACTTGACAAAATTTTCTGGATTTTTAATAAATAATTATTGTTCTATGGTTGTGTGAACGTTGGTTGAATTATCACGGCTAGCGCATGCAAGCAGCAAAACACGCGCTTGTAATATGGCGGTATGTTTCGGAAGAAGCATTTTCACTAAAGAAATAGTAAGTATAAAATAATCGGCATCATAATCGGTATCGGCAATTTTAATAATCGGCTATATGCGGTATCGGCATAATCGGCAAAAAGTCATATCGGAATAGCCTTAGCTATAAACCGTTTCTGTTCGACTGCGCTATACATAGCTTTTGTTGTGGTTCTCTTGCGCATTTCTCGAGTTTTCCGAGAGAATTTTGTTATCAAAAATTAATAAACAGCTTGTATCATTAAATTGGAGTTATTGTTGTGATTACAAATATATAATTATTATAAGGGAAAAATAGTTAAAAACACAGAAAATAATTTCTGCCGCTATTCTCCATGTTTACCATTTATTCATCTAAATAAATGAAAAACTTACCTCCATCACATATTATTTCTATCGTCAACTAACCGTCAATTTCAATATTGTGAAATATTCTGTCTTATTAATAAATGGAATTTTGTCGGTAGATATATTTTACATTTAATTGTTAGTTCAAAACAATTAGGGCTGTGCCGGTATACCGGCCGGTTTCAAGCAATACCGGTAAATGCCGGTTCTGAAAATATGAAGGGTGCCAGAACCGGTAATGAACAATCGGCATTCAGCACATCACGCATAAAAGACAAAAGAGTGAAAGACCTACAGCAGCAGGATGGGCAGTGCAATTTACCTGTTTGCCCATTGTTTGCTACACTTCACTTACGGACAATGTTTCTTAGGAATATCATGGCACTAACGGCCTAGCACCGTTCCGCTGTATTAACTGAACCATGACTAATTGTAGTTTAGTTTAGTTTTATCGTCCGAGCTGGCGGCTGGCAAGGTGCGTGGTGACGATGTTTTTGCTTTGTCTGCTCTGACTGATGCAATTATTAGTATAGGTCATTTCAAATGACTCATTTGTGTGTTTATATTGTATACATTGTTTTAATGTCTCCGTATGAAAATTAATAAATAAAAAACAAGCATTCTTTCAAGCTGACCGACTGCGGACGGAACACTAACACACTTTCAAACACTATTTATAGCCATTTTCAAGCTTCCGATATACCGGTAACGGTATCGGTACTTGAAAAAAACCCATACTGGCACAGCCCTAAAAACAATATTATCAGAATTTATAATTGTATTATCAATTTTAGATTGCGATGAGTGTTTTTATGCCGAGATCAAGACTTTGGTCGGGTCTTGGCAAATCGAAAGTCAACAATGTCAGCACATCGGTTGTATCTAGAATGGAAAGAGGGATGGACCAACAAGTATAAGCAGTTTCCTGTTATTGCTCTGTGCAGTTGCTTTGTTGACAATCTGCAGGGTGCAACACATTAGCTCGTCTCTCTGTTTGTTTGTTTGTTTGTCTGGTGTGATCAAATCTTAGAAACGAAAAATCACCCACTTTTCAATTGTTTTAAATTCAAAAATTTTATTTTGTTGACTCAGATGAAGAGGTAAAGAAAAACATTTTTTAAAATTTATTTTTTGACTAATATGTATAATATTAATGTAAAATCGCTGATTTTACGATAGGTTTTCCCATTGATAGACGTTAAAGGACTCGGAATAACTATTATGGACATTATTAATAGACCAGAAGGTATAACTAGCCTTAACAAAGCTTCATTTATTATTTTCCAATAAAACTGCAAAACCATTCTATTGAGCCCGGTATACGATTTGGTGATATCGTAACATTGGTGATCAGAAGTAGGATACAAGAATGGTTTTGAAATCATTGGATGAGCTTTGGGCGAGTGAAATGAAAGACGAGCTGGAGAAACGTGGCCTGAGCGATACAGGTAAAAAGGAGGAACTTATGGAACGCCTCTTAGCCGCGTTAGTGAATGAGGGCTATGGGCCTGACGACGACGAATATCTATTCGATATTGACGAGGAAGCTGTGGTCAAGCGAAGGAAATTAAAAAACAAATTGCTGGAGGAAGAAAGACAACGAGCGAGAGAAAACATGGCAGCACAGGGGAAGACAGGAGAAGGAATGATTCTTGGCCGCGAAAACAAAATAGCAGCAGCCGGTACAACTAATGAGAGTTTGGTCGCAGGGTTGGCTGAGGCAGTGGTGGACACGGTTCTGGACCAGCGGGCTGCTGGTGATGTGGGTTGCTGTGGCGAAACCCAATTTGAACTGGAGTCCACCAGCTGTGTCTCAGAGCATGTGACGGATGACGGCCGTACTGACTGCACAAGTCAGGTGGGTCATGATGATGAGCCTGTCAAAGACGGTCATGATAAGGAACCTTGCAAAGATGCTCAAGATGAACCATGCAAAGATGGTGACAGTGATACAGTCGGTTTGGACGTCGAAAACCAAACTAAAGAAGATGAGAAGAATGTTGAAAACGAAATGCAAAACGATGAGGATGAAAGTGACGATCATTATTATAATAATGGCAATAACAACTATGGCTTTCACCCATACAGCGACGGTTCTGAAACGGAAGCCTCCATAACAGACGACGGCACCGAATATTCAGGGTCAGATTTTACTGAAGAATCTGACTCGGATGAAGCAACCGAGGATTTAGAAACGGACGAAACTCCAATGGAAAAATACGTCAAAGTTAATTTGACAAAAAAAGAAGACACTGATTTGAGAGACGATGGCGATAATTTGAAGAAAGATCCGCTGGACGATACGAAAGTTGACACCGACGAAAGAGCCGAGTTGGAATGTGAAAAGAAAATGTTCGATTGTAGCTTGGAAGAAAACAAACATGATGACGATGAACTTCTCCAAAACAACAATAGCAATGCAGCAAGCAAAAACTCTGGAAAAGATGAGACAAGAACGGAGAACGGTACCGAGGGTTTTAAATCAGATGAATCCACAGAGGATTCTAGATCAGATAGACTAAGAGTCATTGTAAAATCAAATAACAGTTTGATGAAGGGATTTATTGGTTTTATGGAACGACGTGTTTTCGAAAAACCTTTTGAAGAGTTTCTTGAGAAAGATCTAAAAGATGTGAAGGAAGAAGAAAAAGCAGACAATTCCGATAAACCGTGCAAAGATGTTCAGGACGAGGCATGCAAAAAAGGCTGTGATGAACCGTGCAGAAATGGCGACGATGAGCCAAAAAAAGACTCTGTTGATGAGCCAAAGAAGGACTGGAAGAAACTGTGTCAAACGGTCAAGAGACTAGACCATGTTGTTTGCGAATTGCGGTCAAAGCCACGAGTAAAGATCAAGGTATTTTGGTGTTCGTGGCCGAGTCGCATTTCTCAAAAGCGACTATGCTGTTCGGGACGAACAGAATTAAGAAGGGGGTAATAATGTAAAATCGCTGATTTTACGATAGGTTTTCCCATTGATAGACGTTAAAGGACTCGGAATAACTATTATGGACATTATTAATAGACCAGAAGGTATAACTAGCCTTAACAAAGCTTCATTTATTATTTTCCAATAAAACTGCAAAACCATTCTATTGAGCCCGGTATACGATTTGGTGATATCGTAACAATATATATATACTAGAGATAGCCCGTCAAAAATGACGGATTTGTTTAAATTTAATTATATATTATTTTACGCATACATACATACATACATAAGAAATTATGCATGTAGATTTGTATTATAATTGGCTAATTCACAATTATTTGCAATTCGTTTATTCAGTAAAGGATTTCCTTGATAACAATGTTTTTTGTAAAAATTCTTGAGTTTTTCAATAAATGTCCTGGATATAAGCTATCTTTCATAAAACTTTTATATTTTCCTGATATCTTCCTCGAGTTAACGCTACATACAGTTGACCATGAGCGAAGACTGGCTCAGGAAGATATACACCGGCGTGATCAAAAGAATGTCCTTGACTCTTATTAATTGTCATTGCGAAAGCTAACATTACTGGAAATTGTCGCCGTTTGATTCTGAATGGAAATGTGCTTTCGCTCGGTTCCTAATCAATTAGAGGCAGGCAAACTTCTTCGCCTTTATTACTTCCTGTAATAATTGCAGTTTTAAAGCAATTTTTTAAGGAGACTACTGATTACCAGTCGCGTTTCATTTAACAAGCCCTTTCTTGGGTTTAAATGTCGAAGAAGCATTATAAAAGCACCAATTTTTCATTTTAAACTTTTTTAGCTGTTTCTGGTAGTCTTAAAAACATTAATATAAATATAAAAAAGATATATATGTATATATATATATATATATATATGAATATATGTGTGTGTGAAACGGTTGTTTTAGATTCAAAAATTTTAGTTCGTTGACTCAGATAAAGAGGCAAATAAAAGCTTTTTTTTTTAAATGTCTTTTTTATCTTTACTTGTTATGCTGAGTGGATTCGTTCCAGTTACCAGTTGTTAAACTTTTTTTATAAAATATCATTTTGTAGCAAATAAATAATAACTATAAGACTCAAAATTGAAGCCTTTCACATATAAGTTCAAAGTGCTTTATTATATAGATCTGAATTTCAATTTCAATTACAGAGTTGCGTAAGGACAGAAGAGAAGAATTAATTACAAGCAAAAGAGCAAGACACAGTCTTTCTGAAAGTGCTGATGATGATATTTCATCTGCTCAAGTTTGTGAATAAGTAATGTTTTTTAAAAAACTTAAAATTTAACACAGTCAATGTATAGAATTTGTTGGCTACTTAGGTGAACCTATTTTTTTAAATGGTGTGATTCATTAATTACATAAAGGTCCCAAAGGGGATGGGGGGTTTAAGAAATCTACATGACCTTATCTTGGTGAAAGAGGGGTAAAAGTTATTCTTATGTAATATTTGAAAATTATCTTAATACTTTAATTATCATTATTTATAATTTTAGTGTAACTGATCCTCTTCGGATGATATTTAACTATGAAGGAAAACTAGGTAAAATCTTATGTAAGAAGAGGTATGGGGAGTCCCAGAAATCTTGTGTCCTTACATAGGGGTAGCAGGGGAGAAAATTCTGAGAAGGGGGGGGCACAATGCATTTGTACAAAGGAAGTATGTATTGTAAATCTTTACTTTACCAACATTTTCTCAGAGGCACAGCTATGGAACAGGGGAATATGTGTACTGGGTACCGTTTGGAAAGAGCGCCAAAAGTCTTTTGGAAGGGGCACCAAAATTTCTAGAAAAAGTATCAATGACTAACCCCCAGTTATCAGCTATTGTTGAAGTCAAAAGTGCATGATGTTTTGGAAAACCTTTGAACAAAGTACCTGCGACTCCACCCCCATGCACTAGCTATTTTTAAAGGAAATGTTTACAGATGGGAATTACTAGGAGAGCATTTGTTAGACATCTTCTCCCTGGGCGCCAAAAACCCTAGCACAAGAGGTATGAACCACTTATTGAGAAAACCTATGATTTATGTGACCTTCCCGCTTATTAAAAAATTTTATATGGCGGGTTCCCCCTTAAATCCACTGGGTAGAGCTGTCAAAATCATCCCTATATAATTAATTAATGATTCCTTACAACAGGTTGGATAATTTTCTCAATATTATTATGGATTTGTTGTTACTAACAGATTGTAGATGCAGCCCAAAAACTGATGAAAAAGAAAGAAGAGCGAGTTAAAACATTGAAGTTTTTGAGGAATGGTTTCACACAAGGAACTGCACTTATTGATGCATTCCTGGGGTTTGTTTCTTTCATGTCAAGTGGAAAATATGAAACTGATTGTGTTTTAGGCTGTCATTTTTTTATTAGCTTATAATATTTGTAAGCTTATTGCACATGAAATTGTGTAACATTATTATTTGTTGTGTGCAGTAGAACAAATTTCTAACCGATTTCCAGAGTTGATGGTGCCATGTCCTGTTTGGTTGGTTTACTGACTGGTTCAGATACAGAAATTCAACTCTTATCTTCATGGTGCCTAACTAATATGGCAGCTGGCACTGACAGTCATGCTCAAATTGTCATCAAACAAACTGCTCCGTACCTCGTCACATTTCTTTCTTCAGCTGCTCCTGCTTTACAGGTTTGTTTTTAAATGAATAAGGATAAAATTATATATATATATATATATATATATATATATATATATATATATATATATATATATATATATATATATATATATACTAGCTGACCCAGCAAACGTTTTGCTTTTTAAATTATTTTGTTTTTTTTATTATTAAAAGTTTAATGCTTGCTCTCCCAATTTATATATATATATATATATATATATATATATATATATATATATTTTCTTTCATGCATGCTCTATTAAAAATAACTGCCCATTTTTTGTTTATTATTTTTTTAACATAAGATTCCAATCTGCGGACAACGACTTTGTTTTTTAAATAAAATTCTTTATTAATTTTCGTAGCGGGCTCCACTCCACTCTATGTCTTCTATTTTTACAATAGTACTCCCGTCTTTTATATACCATGTACCTCGGTTTAATTTTACTTCACACTATTTTACCTGTTCGCATTATATTCATCGCCTAATCGTCTGGTTTTAAGTAAGCACGTTTTACCATTATTCTAATTTCACTTCGTTCGTTTTTGAATATTCGCATTATTTTCTATTCAAGGGCTCTGATGATGGCTTTCGAGCCGAAACTGTACAGTAAGCCCGCTACGAAAATTAATAAAGAATTTTATTCAAAAAACAAAGTCGTCCGCAGATTGGAATCTTATGTTAAAAAAATAATAAACAAAAAATGGGCAGTTATTTTTAATAGAGCATGCATGAAAGAAAATCTACTGCCGAGTTATGCAAAAAACGCAATATAATCGCCTGCTATATATATATATATATATATATATATATATATATATATATATAAGTCTGTCTGATTTTGGCCTATATATTATATATAAACTCCTCCAGAACGGGTGAACCGATTTTTATGAAATTTTTTGTGTACCTATCATCAGACCTACCAAACGTACACAAAAAATTTCATAAAAATCGGTTCAGCCGTTACGGAGGAGTTTGGACACAAACACCGTCACGAGCTTAAAATATATATATATATATATATATATATATAAGTTTAATGGATGTTTTAAAATTTTCATATATATATATATGACATTGACTATGATGCCTTACCTCAGGACCAGTGTGCCTGGACAATTGGTAATTTGGCAGGTGGAAGTGATGAGTGCAGGAAGACTCTCATTTCACAGGGTGTTATTCAGAGTCTTGTACCTCTCCTTGAAGTTAGTTGCTTGCAGTTATTTATATATTCGTTTTTTTTTTTTTGGGCAATTGAATGCGAATCTCTTTTTTGTTTTTCCACGTCAGTGATGATCGTACAGCAACATGAATTTCACATTTGAACATAAATATGTGTGAACATGATCATGCGAGCATGAACATTTCGTAATTCGTTTGACAACTAATTCAACAATTTTTTTAATCATGATGTTATTTATTTGTTTGGGTCAGTCAACTTCCAAGAATGTTGTTAAGTCATCGGCATTTGCACTTTCCAATTTGGCTAAAGATGCTCAGGCAAACCAGTGAGAAGTTTTTTTTACCATATCTTGTAGTTTAGAATATTCTTGTTTTTATTAAAAGCTGGTTGCTCACAGCGATTTGGCTGTTTGTTATCTGATTTTTTAATCAGTTAAAGCAATGATGTTTAGTTGTTATAGCAGGCGATTATATTAGAAAGAATTTCATAATATGCCTAAAAGGCTTAAAAGTTGAGCTATGGTAAAGAAACTTATGAAAGTTTTTAAAAGATTTTATATCTTGATGATTAGATAGGTTGTTTGGGGGTCCTAATTTTCAGATCTTGGAAGCTTACAAATTTCAAATATATCAATGTGCTTTTTTATTGGTAAGCACTCTCACAAAACATGATCGAATTAAGGCCACAATATTTTATGCTGATGTGGTCTCTTTACAAGGTAAAGGTCACGCCATTAGGGCGCTACTTCGTGTAATACACTTCAGCAGCACAGGGAACGGCTTGTGCATATGGGATCACACAGTGTTACCTGCCACCCATACCGCATATGTATCCAAAACCGGGATGTGCCGAACCCTATTACCCCCACTCGTGAAACTGGTACTCATTTATCGACCACTGAATGTTGGAAGGCTGAGTGGCCGGAGCTGTGTGATTATTGATTTGGTCTTTAGTTACTGTAGAAGGAGTGAGGTTGTTTATTTTTTTATTTTATTTTTTTTCTTTTCATTAACCTGCTGGGGCAACTCCTTGCTTTGATTGTGAGGTGTAAATTAATGTCTCTCACGCCAAAAATAGATTGCTTTGTGATCTTCTCTTATAGTTAACAAACTTAGCTCCAAGGTAACTCAATAGGTTTCGTTTGCTGAGAAACTACATTTCACAAAAAAGAGTCAATACAAATGCATAAAACATATTTTTGTTTTTTAAGCTTCATTAAGATGATGTCTGCCAGTTGCCTAGTCACATCCTGTGACAGAGCTGAAATTTGGCATTGTATTGTCATATGGTTCAGAGAGACTTCAGCAGCTTGTTAGTAGCATGTGAATACAAATTAATCAAACACTTAATCGCATTTTCTCGTATTACTTTTGGAAGAACATCAGGATTATCTTTAACCCAAGATCAAACACTGAGCTATTCACATTTATCGTGTCTTAAAGTATCACAGAAAACTGAGTAAACAAACAAGGAATGAACACTGTTGGATCCTGGGTCAATGCAACTCTGATGGGCCAACAGAGTTGAAGTGATAGGTAAAGGTGCAGCAGCAAAGTATTGACACGTTTACTGTTGGAGTTAACTGATTTTTGAATTTCAGCCTTTTCCATATTTAAGTAAAAATTCGAACTACGAAATGTAACAAATAATGCAACCAGAGAAGCAGCCAACAAAATTTTCAGGGGTTTTAAGGGGGAGAAACTGATTAAGGAGTTTTTTGAAAAATTTCCAACCCACAAAAGTTAAGGCTTAACGACAGTTTCAGTAATAATTTGTATTAGTAATAACAAACCATGAAACATTTAACAGTAAATTACAAGATCAAAATCAGCCGACATTTTTTTTGTGGAAAAATGTCGATGACGGCTTCTTCATTAATGTGAAGGTTGCGATTGATGGTTGTCTGGGCAAGCCCATTCAGTCTTGTCTGGACCATTGTGGTGCGTAGATAATTTTTAAGTCTGCGCAAAGTTGAGAAGGATCTCTCAGCTGTCGCGGAAGAACGGGGCAAGTGGTAAAGAGTTTTAGCAGCATATTTATCTGCGGTTAGATGGTATCTTGACATTGTCGCAGAACATCAATTGTGGTATGTGGCCGCTCTGCCAATGGGGCGTTCGACCATTTGGCTTTCCAGCAGAGGTATTCACCACAAACAGCAGATATGTGACCAATGTCCCAGGCATAGTATTTGAGTGTCTCCTCTAAGTCAATGAAATATCCTTGGTCAAGAAACCTTGGAAGCAGATTTTGAATCTGCCAATAAGAAAGTGTGGCACACAGACACAAAAGAAATTACGTAACAATGGAGATGTGCAGGGCGCACAAAATATTAGAGAAATAATAGAGAATATACAACGAGGAAAGAATCGAAAAACAACCCAAAAACACGGGCATGCGCGTCACTGTATCTAGTTTGAGCTAGGTTGAACTTGTGAGAGAAAAAGGCTACTATCTCGTATCTGTTCAAGCACCGTTCCTGCTGCTACATCAGAAGCATAGTTACGAGCAGCAGTTCACTTTTGTCGTCTACGAAAGCTAATCGTGCGGCACATTGAAGAGCTTCTTTCATTTGTTGAAAAGCTTTCAATTGAGCATCGTTGAAACAAACAGACTTTGAAGGTGATTTTTGGTGAAGTATATTTGTCAAGGGTGCCAATATCTCTGAACAATGAGGAATGAAATGTCTGTAAAAATTTACTACTCCTATGAATCGTTGGAGTTGTTTCAGGAACTTTATATTCAACGATTGCCTGGACCCTGTCAGGAAAAGGTTTGATTCTTTCTGCATTGATGTGATGTCCAAGAATGTTGGTTGGTGGCACTGCGAATTCACACTTATCGACGTTAATTGTTAAGTGGTAGATGCTAAATCTGCTATAGACTTCCTCCAGATGAATTAAATGCTTTTCTATGGATGGGCTGGCAATTAGCACATCATCAATGTAAGCAAAATCATAGTCTAACCCCCTAAGGACCTCATCCATGAATCACTGAAATGTTTAAGCTGCGTTTCTCAATCCAAATGGAAGACGTGTAAATTCATACAATCCAGATGATGTGGTGATTGCCATTTGCTGTATGTCTTTTTCAGCGATTGGAATGTGGTGAAATGCTCTTATCAAGTCAATTCTCAAGAAAATTGTGCAGTTGGCGAGGTTATTTGCAAAATCTTGGAGATGTGGAATTGGATATCTGTCTGGAATATTGATACTGTTTAATGCGTGATAGTCGCCGCAGGGTCTCCAGTCTTGGAGATGTGGAATTGGATATCTGTCTGGAATAGTGATACTGTTTAATGTGTGATAGTCGCCGCAGGGTCTCCAGTCCCCAAAAACCTTTGGAACCATGTGTAGAGGAGAAGACCATGGGCTCAAGGAAGGTCTGATGATGCCAAGCTGGAGCATGTGGTCAAATTCTGCCTTTGCAAATTTTAGTTTTTCATGTTGAAGACGACGTGATCTGGAAAACGTAGGAGTACCACAAATGATGATTTGATGCTTTGTGTTATGTTTGACTTCCTCATTGAAATTTGATGGTCAGTTGAGAGTTAGATATTTTTCTAAGAGTTTCGCTACAGCTTCAACTGACGATCTGGGTGGGGACTATCTTGAAAATAGACCCGATGACTGTCAAGGAAGTTGTGTTGTCAATTTTGTTTGTTAAGCATGTCCATTTGAAGATTGAAATGTGCTAAAATCAGCTTCTAAAATGGGTTTTTGAACGTCGGCTATAAGAAAAATGCATGAGTATTGTCTGTACATTTTGAGGACGGTGTTGTTTGCTGCATGTAAGGTGAATGATGAAGGTTGGAGGAATGACGCTCACCTCCGCACCAGTGTCTATGAGAAATGTGAGATTGCAATTACTATCTCGGATAAAAAACAGACGACTGTGGTGGCATGCAATTTCTTTCTTGTTCTCCATATCAGCACGTGTAGGTGTATTGCTGGAACTGCGGAAATAGATCGAAACGATTTTTGTCTACTGCTTGAACGTCCCCTTTCCTGTGACCGATTTTGGTTGGCAGCTAAGGTCGCCAGGCTCACAGTGATTTGAAGTAAAGCATTGAAATCTTGGGTAGCATGAGATACTAGTAGCAGTAATACCTCATTTTCTTCTGATATCCCATTTGATATATTATACAGTTCTCCAAAAAACTGTCCTCTAACTTGGCCTTTTTTGGTGATGGGATTGATTGAGATGTTTTTTCAGAAACATTATTTGTTGACTTAGTCAATTATTTCACGAGATGTTTTAAATTTAATAATCCTTCAGCATACTCTGTTGGTGCCAAAGTTTCAAAATTGTTTTTAAATCTTGGGTCCAGTAATACTGCTGTATAATGAATTTTACCAACATGAAAATATTTGAGCAGCATATTGGAAAGATGATCCTTTAACTGTTTAACTATTGTTCTGTCTGAAGATTTGGATGTAAAATGTTGCTTCAATTTTAATTTTGTTGGTAGAACCATATGAATAGTGGGTGATTGATCTTTAGAAAGACAAAGTGTAGCTATTTCCATGGGTCCCAACACTTCGATAACATTGTTCAAGGTATTTTTGTTTAAATCAGCCAGCAACAACAATAATTTTCTATTGCCTGGCTCATTGCATAAATTATGTAGTTTTGCAAAATTTAATGATATTGAATTTTAGCATGTGAAGAACACTATTCCACCGAGTTACTACTATTCCACCGAGTGTAATTGCCAATTGAGTATTAATTTTGGTTCTTTTGGCAATTGTTACAATTTCTTTAGAAATTTCAATCATGTTACTGATTTCCACTGGTAGGCAGCAATTATTATCGGAATTACTTTTAGTCAACCCATGGGACAAAACCAGATTAAGGTTGTGACTTGAACAGCCTAACCATATATATTCTTTAAATGCTGCTTTCATGTTACTAGCATTATATGTAACTTAAATGTTTTCTGGTCGCCAAGCATTAAATTCTTCCAAGATTCCCTTTACTGCCTCTTTAATAATCTCAGCAGTATGCCTTTCATCCAGTATGCGAGTTGCTAACAGATATGATTCAATTTTCCAATCAGCCAGAAACTGAACTGTTACTGCAATGTAACTGTTTGAGCTTTGTTCATGCATCTATAAATCTGTTGTGACACCAAAAAGTGATATTTCTGTTAAATGGGTATGTAATAAATCTTTTTCTTTTTTCACAATACCATTTAAATGGCGGGCTATCGTAGTTGCACATGGTAATATTTCTTTTACATCTGCCTTTCCATAATTTGCCCCAACAGCAATCAACTTTGTAGCAAAATTTTTAAGACCCTCACCTTCCAGTATATAAAAAGGTCCTATATCTTTAGGACACATATAATTGCATCAGCAACTTCTGATTTAACCAATGCCGGAACTTTTTTCGAACCAGTCGATGAAGATGAAGCCCCAAATAAAGTAGTTATTTTAAATGATGGAGTTCTATTCATGCAAAAATCATATGGGCCCATAGGCCATTTGTGCCATCTCGTGCCTTCCATGACAAAACTGTTGTGCAACGCGAGCACGTCACAAACGATGAATGTTGACCGTCTACAAACACTAATTTAAAATTACGCCAAACGTTACTTTTTCTGTCATTTACTTCAAAAGAAAGGATCTTGTATAGGTTCGTGTCCCATTATCATATTACAATATGAAATATTAAACATCTATCGAAGCAACTCTTTCATTTGGTGTTTCTAATCAAATTGTTTTCAATCCATGGTTTAACCCATATCTTTAACAATAGAAATAATAAAATTATTAAAAAGTCACTATGCCGCCATTAAATCAAATAATATTTTTATTTTAAGATGACAATTTTTGCATAATAGTGCAATAAACAAAAAGTTGCAAAACTTTCCACATTTTTGAGGTTATACTTGTAACCCATTGAGTCTGCTCAGGTATTCCAGCTGCTTATGAGTACCAAAAATTAAATGTCACCTTTCTTTTAAACAATGTTTCCTTCTAAAAAAATTATCCTGCAGAAATAGCTGGTCGAGGATAAAATTGAGATTTTGAGGAGGGTTTGGTCCTAGACGAGATCTAGTTCTATTCTCGCATCTTATCAATGACTCCAATTTGGGTAAAGATTCTAAAGGCTGATCTAAATTTGTCATTGTAAACGTTCCCGAATCAGCTCGCTAGCGATTCGTAACGTTAAAGCTTGAAGTTATTTATAGCACAATATTTCTCTAATTATAATTCTGGCTTAGTACTTCTTTCGCGCTGACTCAATCTTAATAAATAGCCTACAACCTATCCTCAGTCCTACCAAATGTACACAAAAAATTTCATAAAAATCGGTTCAGCCGTTTCGAAGGAGTTTGAAAGCAAACACTATGAAACAGTTTGTTGTTGCAAGGACGACTCATTCCTGGAAGTTTCAGCTTGTAGATTATCGACAGAAGGCAGACTGTCTTGTTCCGCAGCATCTGAAATGATTATAAATTAAAATATTTATATTTTGCTACTGTGTAGAAATCAGAGGTGCATAAATACAGTTTTACTCAGCCATTACCAATACGATTATTTTAGCGTATCGGTATCTGCGCAACTATAGTAGAAATATTGAAAAGAGAATATCTTGCAATAATAATAACTTGAAATGCGGGGTTCTTAACGCTACCTTTTCAAAGTAGCACCGCTCTTCGCTACCGCTACCAGTCTTATTAGTAGCGGCGCTACCACTACTGAAACTTATAAGTAGCGTCGCTACCGCTACTCTGATAAGGACTCGTAAAAAGTTACAAAGTAGCATTAACAACCCGTATATGATTTTTATATGACGTCAACATCATTTCGTTGCATTCAATAATAACACAAATTTTTGTTGACTTCACAGTTAATAAACTGACTTATTTTCTATATCATCATCATCAACATTGTTATCCATCGTTAGTTTTTTTTAATTAAATGGCTTGAAATAACAATGAAAAAATGACTTTGAAGAAATAAAACCATTTAAAAAAGTTTGAAAATACACTAAAGTTTAAAACATTAAAATCTCTTCTCATCTAGTTTCTTTGTACGACTAAAACTTTGCCATGCGCAAAAACATCATTTCAAAATGGTCGCTGCTCTTTCGTGTACGTAGTGTCACGAAATCTCTGCTACCAAGCGAAAACAACCGCTCTATGGCTGCACTAAGCAAACAGAAAAAGTCTTCTGGAGTGGTTGATGCACTGCTGACGCCAGGAACAGAAGTGGATGAATCTATGCTGTTAGATGTCGATGGTCTTGGCTCCGTCGAGTTCAGCAACACGCTCCTTTAAAATTGATTTAAGCCGTCTTTGTTCATGTGGGTCGTCAACCCAATACAATTTGAATCTGGGGTTGACTACGGCAGCAAGCTGGGCTTCTTAAAGTTTTTCCGTGATCAAGTAATATGGGCGATAATTGAGGGAATAGCCTGCTAAAGCATCACAAACGTGTTGCCATAGTTGCCCAAGATGGAATTATTTAAGTTGCCTAAGATGGAATGCGTTCCATCTTAGGCAACTTCATCTTGAATGTGTTGTTATAAAAAGTTATTCTTTCTAAAAAGTGTTCAAAGTCAATGCATGTTTCTATTCTAGCCTGGACTTCTTTTATACTTTTTATAGAAACATTACTTATTTCTAATCATCAGATGATAACTTTTTATAACAACACATTCAAGATGAAGTTGCCTAAGATGGAACGCATTCCATCTTAGGCTTTAGCAGGCTATTCCCTCAATTATCGCCCATATTACTTGATCACGGAAAAACTTTAAGAAATTACCTAATGAATGGCCATGCTAAAATAAATTTGGCGTACGTGTGTGGGGATGAAATTTGAAAAAATCCACACTTCTTTTTTTTCTGCAGTTATTACAAATTTGTTGTTATTAGCATAAAATATCAATCGCTATGAACTTTGACATAAAAATCACAACATTGCATGCGAAAATGTGAACTACAGAAAACTGTAAATAAAAATTTAGCAGTTTGTATAGCACCTTTATAGTTTGTAAATCGCGTTGTTCCCTCTTGTGAGTCGTGCCATCTTGAGCAACCTCCCCCTACTGGGGTATTGCCAGTACGTAGTTGTTTTTGCTGAAATATATGAAAAATTAATAAGGATTAACCAAAGCTTAATCATACACACTTAATTTTCCTTCACGTCATAATTTATACCCATTAGAATCAACTAAAATGGGTTTTTTTAGATCCATTATATATTTTTTAGAACTTGATGATACGATTTTTATCAATATTAACAATTTCTATTTTCGTATCTACTGATCTGTTTAAATTTATCACATTGATATCGGACACAGTGACCTCAACTATAGCTCTGGTTTATCAGGAAATAAAGTGGCAGATGCTCTAGATAAGTATTTCTGCTTCCAGAACTGCCCAATAATTCGATGTTACTCTTCAGGAATTTCAAGAGAGCTTTGATTCTAATCATGAAGTGGCAGCTGAAATCACTGAATACTTTTCAACCAAAACATGTTGCGAAGATGTCGAGGCTAGCAGGGTCTTCATTTTTTCTGTCATCTGCAATCATTGCAGCTGAAAGTTAGGAAGTAAATAGGTGGCCCTAATAAGCTTCTGCGTCCCGTTATTTTTTTGGAACGATACGATACGATTTCTGAAATTCGTCTCGAATTAAATGATACGATACGAGACGCCTCGAACAATAACGATACGAGACGCCTCGAACAATAACGATACGATACGATATCGGGATCTCGACTGAAGTGGAAATTTTGTCTCGAATAAAACGAGATAACATAGAATGATGAACTATACACGACAGACAATATTAATAACTACATTAAAGGAATTCATTGAAAAAAATATATAAATATTAAAAAATTTATAAAAATTTACCAAATTTAATTTTTTTTTACAACTTGAAATAAGTTTTATTTGTTTAGTTTCGGTACATCTATTTGTCTAAATTTAGATTCTAAATAAAACGCTACCGCCGATAGTAAGTATTTATTTACTTTATTTAGTTCGCATTATGCAGTAGTTTATCAATTTAATAAATTAATTTTACTTGCCGATGAAAAGAAAAATTAAAATTATTTTTTCAAGTAATTGAAAAGTAGAAAACCTTCTAGCACACCAAAAGAACGACATTTTTAGGCAATTCAGTAGTGAAAGTGGAAAAACCAATGGAGATAGAAATAGATTGCAGATTACTGAGATTGAGATTACTAGATTACTAAGATTAGATTAAAATGATACTGTTTCCCGCAGTCTTTGCATCTGGCAAGATTTACTTCTACATTCTTGTCATTGACTTTCTGTGTGACCGTCTCTTCCTCAAAGTACTCCCAGATTTGACCCCGGTGACGCGGCATGATAATGATGACAAACACGAGAAAGTGCCTCTATGCAAGAATTAAGAAAGTGAAAAAAAAACCAGCGGGTTTATTTATAGGCAATGGCGAATCCGGTTAGCAATAGCAAAAAAGAAGCTGAGAAAGTTTCGAATTCCAGCTGCAGACGACATGCACTGTCGTGCACACTACAGGTGGCACACACATACTCACACACAACCAAGAATATAATCGAGATTATAAAGATATATCTTAGATGAGCTACTATTGCGGTCAATTACGGATATCGAAACACTAAAATAATCATTCCAATTCTATGTAACAAATTTGAAAAAATAAGTTTATGAAGCAGGCTAAACCAAAACATAAGCATAGAATGATCATTACTATTACTATTACATTACTCATTATTCTCATTAATAATAATAGTCCTCGATGTCAGCGAGTACGATTGCCTTGTAGTCTTGTAGTATCAGTAGTATGCAGAGGTCGACTAGCAGCCTAAGAGGGGCGTGGTTTGATATATATTGAAATATGCTGCCGGTTCCCAGACTAAAAATAGTAAATAATGGGGCTACAGGCTGTCAGGAAAACCGATTTTAAAGTGGAGATGATAATAGTTATAAATTTCTATCAATAGGTAGATTAATTAATCAATGTTGATGAATCAATTGCAAATATTCACAGTTGTGACAATCGTTAATTAAATATGTATGACTTTCGTTATTTATTGGAAAATATTTTTAAAAAATCTCGGTATTTCTTTCGGGACTTTATTCGAGAACCAAATTTAAGTCTCGCTATTTTATATCGAAACG
This sequence comes from Erpobdella octoculata, assembly GCA_963978895.1. NCBI lineage: Eukaryota > Metazoa > Annelida > Clitellata > Hirudinida > Erpobdellidae > Erpobdella > Erpobdella octoculata. The sequence continues at coordinate 16,800,294 of OZ022240.1, read as the reverse complement.
AGATTTATTCCGCAGGCTGTATCCCTTTAATAACGATAACGGGATTTCCCGTATCGTTTTGAAATCTGCACTATCAGTTCATTTTTTGCCAAACACCAATATGCGGCAGATCCTCTTAAGTTCCTAACATACGAGGGTGATCCGATAAGTATAGAGCCTACAAAATTACCTTTAATTTCTAACTTGTTCAGTTTTTCATTATTTGCTGATGATACTAGGTGAGTCATTGATATAGATAATAAATAGGAGTGGACCCAGCCCTGTGGTACACCACAGTTTATGGGTAAGGTTTGTGAGAAATCATTGTTGTAGCAGACATATTGCGACCTGTTCTTCGTGTAATCCCGAAACCTGTCAAGAATGTGTGCTGATTCCGAAAATGACTTTCATTTTTTTCTGGAACATCAGGTTTTTTTGCAAAACACACTTGATTTTGCAAAAACGTTGTTTTTTGGGCTATTTTGGAGTCATATATAAATTTGTATAACAATGCTGTCTGGATGTTTTTGACTGATTTCTAAGTGTTTAGTATGTGGACAATGTTTTATAGAATTTTAGATATGGGCATAGAGACTTATAGTTTGTGCTCATCATTTCCTTTATGTTTTGTGTGATTTTTATCAAATTTTTTGGTTCTTAAATGAGGCAATTATCAATGACTGAATAGGGATGTGATAACAAAATTCCAGTAAATATACCAGCTCCAAGCAGTGATATTTTAGTTATGAAAATAATTTTAGTTTTAGTTAGTTTTGACTAAAGTCATTTTTATTTTATTTAGTTTTTCTAAATGCAATTATTTTAGTTTTTATATAGTTTTGGTGGTATCATTTTGCTGAAAGCAGGGGAAAATGTTTCATCGTTGAGTGGACTGTCGACAACTGCGGTTGACTTGATGGCTGTTTATGTAGATAGGGTTGGAGTTTAACCTATACACATAAAATATGTTTCAATTTAAAACAAATTACATAAATAAGTTAAAATCAAGTATTTCTAAAAAAAATTATCATGCTAGCTACATTATCGAGAGTACTTATACTATCAACTATATTACTATATAACCTTTTAAAAATTATGGGAAAAAACACGAAGAAAAACCATACAAATGAATAAAAGTTTATGTTGATTTATAAACACAGCCAAAAAAATTATAGTTCAAATGTTTTTGCTTCACACTATTGCCGGCTTTTCGTCGTCTAAAACTTCAAACCCATCAAATTCAGAGGTATTGTCACTGAGTTCATCATGTTTTTGGGCAGCAAGCAGACGCTTTTTCTCAAGTTTGGATGAGAAATAGTCGTCGTCTTTGTCCGCTTCTCCGGTTTCACTGGTGGCTGAATCTGTTTCGTTATTCTGATAACAAATCCCAGCCTTCTTAAATCCATTACAAATTGTATTTGGAGTTACCTTTTCCCAAGCCAAAGCCACCCACTTGCACACTTCGGAGTAAGATGCTCTCTTCAGTCGTCCCGAAGGCGTGAAGTCGTGTTCCCCAGACTGCATCCATTCGTCCCATTCTTGTCTGATAAATTGTTTAAAGGGTTTATTAACTGCTATATCAAGTGGCTGTAATTTGGAGGTAAGGCCACCAGGTATAATTGCTATGTGAGCTCCAATTTGATTTAAGTGACTCTGAACGTTTTGATCTTTATGAGCAGTCATTGCGTCAGCAATCAGCAATGACTTTGCCGAAAAAAATCCTCCTGGCCTGGCCTTGAAACATTTATCTACCCATATTTTCATTACGTCACTGTTCATCCAGCCTTTTTTATTGCAGACTACAACCACGTCAGGAAGAAATTTTTCGCGAGGCATTGTTACCCTCTTAAAGATAATCATTGGCTTTAGTTTTGATCCACTGGCAGTGCAAGCAAAGACAACAGTAAAGCAAGACCTCTCGTGTCCAGTAGTTGTGATCGCAACAGTCTTTGCACCTGATGGTGCTATAGTCCTTGGTGGAATATCAAAAGACAATGGAACTTCGTCCATGTTTATAACATCCAACGGTGAGAGACCCATCTCAGATATCTCCTTTGAGACGAATTCTTTAAAATTTAATCATTTTTCTTCCCAATCTTCTGGAAGTTTCTGCCCTACTGTTGTTCTTGTTCTGATTGATAATCCGTTTCTTCTCATGAATTTGGAGATCCACGTAAAACTTGCGGTAAAACCCTCAATTTCATGTTCATAGGCTAGAAGCCTTGCTTTAACCTGAACAGCGTTAGTTGATATCGATTGGTTTTCTTCTCTACGTGAAAGAATCCACTGTTTTAAATCGATCTCCAGCTGAGGCCACTTGGCAGTGGGTCCACGACGGGCACGTTTTCGAGGATTCATCTCCTTAAGCTCGTCTTTCATTTTTCTCCATTCACGAACGGAAGACTCGCCAACATTGTATTCTCGTGCTGCTTCTCTGTTGCTCGTGTCCTCCGCTCTAGCAACAACTTTCAGTTTAAAATCGCTAGTGTGGGATTTTCGTTGAGTTCCTGGCATGATTCTGAAAAGTTTTTAAATTATTTGAAAAAAAGTTGCCCATACAAAATAGGATTTCTTTAAATAAAGAGATATGCAGAAACATTGCAACTCACATTTTAGCAAGTCAAACTATAAATGTTATTCAATGCATTACTCAGAAAATTTAAAATACCTACTTGTATAAAAATAAATTTAAGCTTTTAAGATGTGCAAATGTTTAACCGCTAAATTTAAAAATTAGCCTAAAACGAGTGTATGCCTCCCCATAACAAAGTTTAAGCAGTTACCTTGAAATTGTTGCGATGTCGAGCTTACTGAAAGGAACAAATGTATCAACTACAACTTAGTACGATAAAGAAATTAACGCTACACGTATAGAGATCCACAAACTCAAAAAGAACGAATCATTGAATAAAGTGAACACACTGAACTGAATCCAAGAATACTTTTTTAACTCATTAATAGGTAAGCTTATTGGTGTAGGTAATTGGATTAAAGGTGGAGCTTAGCGAACTTGCAACCAATCAAAGATTAGAGACGCTACGGTGGGCTGACTTCATCTAATTAACTGCTAGTTGTAAAGTCATAACCACCAACTGGCTGTCGAGCATATGACTATTACGGAAGGAGTATAGTAGATAAGTTGAGACTTGAGATGTTATAGATGACTGACTTCATTCTAAACACTGCTGTAGTTATCAAGTCATAACCACCAAGTGGCTGTCGAGATGTTATAGTTGACTGAGTATAGTAGATAAGTTGAGACTTGAGATGTTATAGTTGACTGACCTCATTCTATATATAACTATTACGGAAGGAGTATAGTAGATAAGTTGAGACCTGAGATGTTATAGTTGACTGACTTCCACCAACTGTCTGTCGGCCGAGCATATAACCATATTAAAGAAGTAGTCGATGAGATAATAATTACCCTTTTGTCTATGATGACAGATTCTTATAATTTTATATATATATATATATATATATATATATATATATATATATATTTGCTACGGCCGTATGTAAACAAATCGGCGGTGCCCGCACTTACCTATGTGATAATCATAAATTTTATTTACAAAATTTGGTCAAATAACGAAAAAATAACTAAATCTTAAGAATTATTTATGACAAAATTGCATAAACTTGGATGGCTCAACAAAAGAGTTAATTGAACGGATCATCAAGATGAACCAAATCAAATAAAGCAATTCATTGAAAAGAATCAAACTTTCCACCTCTACAAAACTTGTTAAGTTACGCGCGTTATATGCGTGCGCGCGTTATACCAGAATTTACATACATATGCGCATTATATTCGTGTGCGCGTTATACCAAACTTTCATACAAACGCGCGTTATCTGCGGGGGCGCGTTATCTGCGTACGCGCGCTATATGCGAAAAAATACGGTACAAACTTTCGTCAAATAACGAAAAAGTAACTAATTATTTTAGTTTATTTATTTTAGTTTTAGTTAGGTCTAGGACATACCATTCTAGTTTTAGTTTAGTTTTAGTTGGGAAATTCAATTTTCGTTTCGTTATAGTTTTAGTTAACTATGGTCGATCTTTTTCGTATTAGTTTTAGTTTTCGTTACTAAAATATCACTGGCTCCGAGAAGCGCTTGAAGATTGGGAATAAAATAAAAATTACAAACTTTTAAAGTGAAAGTTCTTCCAACATAACAACGTTTTATGAAGTATAAAATAAATTAACAGTCAGAGATTGATATGAAAATTCTAAATAATCTTTAATAAAAGGAAATCTATTTTTGTGTGTAATAGATTGATGCTTGAGCTGAAAACGTTGGAGAAGTTAGAAAAGTTGTTGAGTACTTCACGTGATGATGAAGATATTATGACAGAGACAATGTGGATACTAACTTATCTTTCTGCTCTGTAAGTTACTTTTTTATAATTAATTTTTTCATTAAATATCTACTTTGAAATTGATTGTTGATTTAAAACAAATTTTTAACTTCACTGCCAGTCTTACTTGCTTTTTTGAATCTTTGCAAACCTGGAAAATGAAATTTAACTAACTTCCCATTATCCAATCGATTTGAAATTTAGACTAGCTCTTCATGACAATGCATTCCATTAAAGTTTTAAAATTTTCTGAAAAAACAAAAATTTTAATTAAAAATAATAATTATCTATGTTATAAAACAAATCAAATGTTTACATATATAAATTTGATAAAATCTCGTTTCAAAAGAAAAATTAGCAATGAATGAAAAGCTGGCAAATCCTGAAATATAAGAGATTTGTGGAAAAAACCTTATTTTTATGACTTACTTGTTGATTCCATGAAATTTGATGGTAGAGTTTATAATAGTTTTGTAATTCATTTGCTGAACTTGTTTTGATTATAACTTGAACAACAATTATGATTTTTAGTCATCAAGATCATCAGAATCTGATGAAGAAGTCGAATTTGTTCTCAGATATTATTGATCTCTTGATTCATTCATCAAAGTCTCAGAAACTTAATGTTCAGGTTTTGTTCTCTTTAAATATGAATTGTTTTTATTTTAGTTTGGTTGTTTCTTGTATTTTCTTGTGAGGCAGCTTTTATACTGCTATATTGCTGATGGACATTGACTTATAGAGTTCACTCCAGGGGCCATAGCGAGTACAGGAATGCGTAAACACTCTTTGAGTTTCTATTCTCTTAGTAGTTACTCAGGGAACTGATACGCGACGTTCCATGTTTTTTCAAGGTTGATATTTCGTGGATTGTCGTTTAATTATAAGTTCGGGAATTTAATTTTAAAAAATAGTTTAGAATAGCTTAGATTGCCGATAGTTGTTGTTTTACCGGTTTTAAGTTAAAGTGTATTTATTAGATTTAAATTGATTAAAAATGGGGTTATTCACCTATAGCAAAATTATGGAAAACACTAAGCAGTTCAGGAGAACTAATTTCATAATGAGGTGGTGCAATGTCTGCTCAAATGGATTGCCAAAGAAAAGGAAGTTATTTTGAAAAATGGTGATCCTGAAGCATAGTTGATAACGAAGCTGTTGTCATACTTCTTCTTTTATGACATCAAAGTCGCGTACTTCCAAATGGCCGTTCCCATCAAGGTTTCTGGTAATTTAACTCCTTATTGTTCTGTCAAACTCTTTGACAATTCGCAAAAAGAAAGATACCCGGGCCAAAGTGACAAAGGCCGTAAACTGCTGCATCAGCAGTTGTGTAAGAGCCGAAAATGACTTGGAAAAATAGAAAAGGATATCAAGTCAGCAGCATTGAGTGAGCAAGAAGAAATGAAGAAAACTGGAGTTTGTGGATCAATCAAGGAGATGTCATACAATGAGCATTTATTTTTTAGTGATAAAAGAGATGCAGCTTAAGAGATAGAAGGTATCAAACTTTTTTGTAATTTTGAATAAACAACAACTAGAACAATGTTCAAATAACGCTTTTACCAGCCAGACAATAAAAATAATTTTCATAGTGGAATGTAGAGAAAGCATATTCCAAGACCCAAAAAAGATCTGGCAAGCATTCTATATTCATCCACAAGTGTATTTTGCTTTTTTGGAAAGAACGACATTTTTAGTTTTTTCAAATCTGAATTAGCTGTACACTTGAATAACGTCCAAAATGGTTTGTTGATCAATATGTATTATTGATGCACATTATAATGGTGAAAACAGAGAAAGAATAGTGACAATGTTGAAATGCTTTCGACACCCAAACAAGCTCCCAGCAGTACCAGGCTTCGACTTCGAAACTTTTCAAGATAAGAAAATACTTAATAAATGGCTAATATCAGAAATAGAAAAAAACAAAGATGAAATAGTACTTATAAAGATCAGAATAGAAAAAAATTAAGCACTGAAACTTAAAAAAAACAAATTGAAATAGACTAATTAAAGAGAAAAACTGCTGATCTACTGTTTCAAAATTACTATAGTCAAAATCTTAGAAACAAAAAGTTTAATACAAAATCAATAAAAGTTTTAAAATGTATAACGGATGAGTGGGAGCTTCTGTGGCACAATTGTGAAGAACAACAGATGCAGTTAGTTTGACAAGCTTTCTTGGAGACACTAGTGGCTCAGTGTGCAGGCCGAGTCACCAATCCTTCAGGATGGAAATGCACCTCTCGACACTACATCTGGGTGTTATATTATAATTTACTTCCTTTTCATGATTGGACGTCAAAAATTAGTGATAGCAGCCAATCATGCAACATGTAGCCACTTTTGCCAAGAATGAAGCTTGACACTGAAATTTGTTAGCTTTCAAAAGCTTGAATAACTGACCAACCATTAATGTGAATATTTATAGAGGGTCTCCTGCAGAACTCGGTGGACTGATCTTTTATATATTTGGCGGAAAAACAATTTTATATGCTAAATTTTGATGAAGCTTGACACTGAAGTTATTTCAAATACAGTATACTATTTATCAGATATACTAGAGTATACTATCATGAATATAGTAAAATAATACATTGTACACATTTTAGAACCTAATCGAATTCAGTTAATGGCAGTTAAAAATAGATCATTACATGCATGATAGATGACAATGATTTATAAAGTGATAAAAATTCTCTGTCTGCTGAAATGTCATCACATATTGTCAAGAGATTGTTGCATTGAAATCTGAAAGCTGTATATAATTCCTCATCGTTCATGATGTCTAAGGGATTGTGGTGATTGCAAAAGACCTACTTTCGTCTAAAACTGCGTTATATAATACGGTGAACAATGAAAGCTGCCATTGTTAGCTAATAAATGAATATAATATTGCAAAAAGCTGGATTAGCAAACGATGCCTCAAGCTGTTTTTCAAATGAAAACTTATCAACCCGATTTCTACCTTTCTCAATAAAGTTAACGATATAAATATGAACTTTAAATTCATTTGATCGAGGTGAGTATCAAACCAGCTAAAAACCTGACTGTTTTTCCACCTACTCCAGTCCTACTGTTGTAGCTTTCAAATAGAGCAACTGGAGCGTCATGCATACCAATTTTTCGGTTCTTTTGCAGTATGATGTTTTTACAACCATTGTAGCGCTACTCCGGTGGCGTGCATATTGCCCCAGACGCATTCAAGTTATACCATTTAAATACTATAAAGAGTTTATATCATTAAATGGAATTTTTTATTATTGGGCTTTTTAATCATCAGATGATAACTCCAGTTCTTAGATGCATTGGGAATTTCGTTTGTGATGTTCCCACTGAACTTATTGAGAAACAGCTTGTGAATCCTGATGTTTACAGTGCTTTTATGAAGATGTTAGAATCAGGAATCATTCATTTACAGAAGGAAGGTCTTTGGGCTCTCTCAAATATTGCAGGTTGATAATAGTATTAAATTGTTAAAAATTTAAGCTTTTTGGATAATCTATTAAGCATTAACAAATTTGCACTTGGTTGGTTTTTGGAAACAATACAGATTATTCTTGTTCTGATGGATAGTTTCAAGTTGAAATTAATTATAGTTCAAATTGTAAAGCGGGTTGGGAAACAGTCCATGGAATGGGAGATATATGGAATTTAATCAAAACTACTTTGTAGAGACAAAATGTGGTTGAGAAGGGATCTATTGTGATTATTATTATTGAGTGATATATGTGCCCTTTAAAAAAATCAATTTCTCGGAACACAGGACAAACAACACCGAAATAAAAAACAAAAATCAGGTCCTGATGTCAAAATGCTAATTAATAAGTAAACAAACTTCAAGGAATCAATAATTGGCAGATTTATTTTTACCTATATTTTGAGGACATATGTTAAAAATATTTATATAATGTTTTTGAAAACTAGAATTTTAATGAAATCTAAATAAATAGGCCTATGACAGTTTGAGATAGAGCTGCTGATTTAGTTAATAGCATAGAGTACTATAGCATATGGAGCATGCAGCCCATTTGAGCCTCCACGCAAGGGGTCACAGCATGTAAACAATAGGCACTCAAGTGTTTATTCAAATGGAAGTTATTTAATCTGAATTTAAGTTGATTGAATGCATTTTTGTGTATGAATGTATTAGATAATTAACTAAAAATAATAAATTTATCATTTTATTTAATACACAAATAAGGAGACATGAACATATTTAGAAATTTTATTTATTCAACTCCATATTTAAAACTATTGAATTTAATATAGTTTATTTCCCATTATCAGATTTAATTTTGCAGTTTTTCTAGATGATGGGTTTTTTTCATAACAAGTTTTTTTTGTGACATTTTTTCTGATGCTATCGTTCATTTCTTTAATTAGGTTTTTAACCATCACATTGAACATTCTTCCAGTAATTATTGACAAATGTTTTTTAAATGAATGGCCATCATCACAAACTTGCTTCAAAATGTTATGGCTGTTTTGAGTATTTCCATGACTTGAAGAAAGGCATGGACAAACACTTGCTGCCGCTGGGTCATGTCAAGAAAACACTTTTTTCCATCTTAATTTTGCATGATTTCTTGGTAGAAAGTCCAAGCATACAAGCATGTCATGTAGAGAATGTCACTGGGAGTACATAAGCCTCCCCTGTTGATCTGGTCAAGAAATCTTGATATTGCTAAGGTTTCTTCTTCTGAAATTCCAGAAAAGTCTTCAATTGTTAATGTCGGTGTGTCATCACTTACTTTGAAAAAAGCTTGGCATGCAGAACAACTTTCTTTTCTTGTCAAAGACTTTGCAAGATAGCCGGCAACATAAAATATTATGCAAACGTCCATCTTTTCTTGATTTCCATGGCACAGTTCATCCAAGCACAAAGTAGTCATGAGCTTACCAACATTCAAGTCAACTTCCAGTCTCTTTTCTGTTTTTGCAGTAGAAAAGACACTGTGGACATCGTCCATGGAAAAGTTAGAAAATTTAACAAGAGATTGAAGCCTAATTGTTTTTTCAGCTTGAAGGACTTGTCTAACAGATATAAAAAAATTTAAACCATGCAGCTGTCTGTACCAACCAAATTTTTCTTCAATAGGATCTGATTGAAGCTGGCCAGTCAGGACATAATCCAAAACTTTTTTCAGCAAGCATGAATCGAGCAAGACCGGCCAATGCTCTACAGGTCTGCCGGTTTGCTCAAAAAGTTGCCTTGGTCAATCCGCTGTACCTGGTTGCCATCTGTTCCCTATCATGTTCCAAGAAGAAATTTAAGTTTGTCATCATGCGGGGTTCTGATGGGCTCTTTCGTTTCATCTCTCTTTCTTTGTTCAGCAAAAGTTTTACATTGACAATGTTCCAGTACTCTCTGATCAATTCCAAAAATGAGACTGTATTAAGAAACTCTGGATGACTCCCATTGCCATAAAATTTCAGTGCTGCAATTGTGGACTCATGGAAGATGCTATCAGCCAGTTTCACATTTGTTTTTTCCAAGGCTGATGGATGGAGACATTTTTCAGTTAGCTTTTGCGCTATCTTAACTGGACGGCCCAACTCAAAATTATACAAGTTTTCAATATGCTTGAATTCTGGATTTCCTATGGTTCTGCAATTGAAATCAGGGCAAATAAAGGACCGACGAGAAATGAAATTATTGTAAATATTTTTGAAATTGTGCACTGAATCAAACATTAGATACAATTTTCCGAAGTCTTCGGACTGAACAAATGGCTCCAAATGTTTCCCACAAAGTTCGGAGTAAAATTTGCGATTGGCATTGAAGTTGTCCATAGAGATGCCCACAACAGTGAAACTGGCATTTTTTACTGCTGAATGCACAGTTTTGAACTCGCTCATAAGTTTGGCTGAAGTGAGAATAGTCATGGGTTTCAAGCAAACAACATCTTTAAATTTTTCAGCGACGGATTTGATTATTATTATTATACAGGTTTTTTATATAGCGCTTTTTTACAAAATAAAAGTCACAAAAGCGCACTGCACAATTAAATGGAAGAGATCAAATATGTCTTGAGCCGCTCACGAAAGACACTAAAAGGCATCGTTGGATCCTTCAGAGCGGAGGGAAGGCTATTCCAGGCCACAGGACCAGCCACAGAAAAACCACGCCTGCCAATCGTCACAGTCTCCTCTCCATCTGAGGGACAAGTAGATCGCCGGCCACTGCCGATCGAAGATGAGACCGACCAAAGAGTTGAGAGACCAGAACACATAACTCCTGAAGATAGACAGGAGCCATGCCATGGAGGCACTTATAAACCATAGAGCATAGTTTGAAACGGATTCTCTGTGGAAAGGGAAGCCAATGAAGCCGCGTCCGCATCAGACCCGAAACGCTAGCCCAGCCAGGCCATCGCAGCACGAGACGGGCAGCTGCCTGAAGAACAGATTGAAGCCTGTTGATCTGGAACAATTCAAGAAACAAATTTGTCAGCCTGTCATTGTCTTCATCACTCTGACCTCCAGCACCTCCATCAGTAGATTCAGGCAGTCCATGTATGACGACATCACATCTTCGCCTACCAATCTCCTCTTGCTCCCTCTGATCTTCCACAATAACCTTGGTTTGCAACTGCAATGCTGTCTGTGCCGATATGATATCTTTTTTGACCTGGGTCATTCCGGACTTTACCTCGCCGGAAAACAAATCGTTCCATTTTCTATCTTCTTTGTTCATAATTTTTTCTTCCGTCTCAACTAGTTTTGAGCTGATAGAACTTATGAGTTCTAATTTATTTTCTTCGACTCTCTTTTCACATTGTTCTATACGGCTTCCGAAGACAATTATTTCTCTGTACAAATCTTGAATACCAGCAGTACTTCTGGTAAGTTCAGTTTTGAAGTCAGAGTAGATTTTAACTGTGTCATCTTCAATTATGTCCACCTTTCTCTGTATCTTCGAAATGACCGGTAGTAACCTCTCAGCTCCACGACGACATTCTTTGCAAAACCAGAATAGCTCTTTACTGTGGAGAGTCAATGCATTGGAAATGACCTCAGTGACACCGTGGCATTTGCAATGGAACCGTGTATCACAGAGACCACACAAAACGCCATTGTCCAAGTCCGAGAATGATTTGATCATAAAACTGTTTTTGTTGACTGTCCCTCATGAAATCCACATAGTTGTCCCCTATCATACTCTACACGTTTGGCCGTATAAATCTCATCTATTAGAAGCACAACATTTTTCTCGTGATTTTTCAGACATCTGAACCTGGCAGACAGGTATGCATGAGTACTCCCTGTAACCCCCACGTCCAAATTAAGTCCTCGAGACAAAAGCCTGAGATGATTTTCTGTAGGAAGAACTAATATTTGCTCATTCTGAATCTGCCTGTACAATGCTGGACTTGTAGTGTGCCACATCATTGCCATTGCTAGAAGGCTCGGTGATTATTTCAGAGCTTTTTTCTTCATTGTTGAAATTCGGAGTTGGTCAATTGAAAATTTAAACTTTTGAATCACGCCTTCATCTTGTAAATCTGTCTGAATTATGCTTTCTAATTTGTCCACAAGCATGGGAGTTTTTTCATTGCAGATGTTTTTTAGATATGCTAAAATGTTAACAACTTCACTGCATGTCTTAATTTTAGTTTTTTCGGTGATGTGTGAAACGGCAGAAGCAGGCACGGAAATGTTTTGTGCTGTCATGTTGAAAGACAAGTTATTGTTTATGGTTAAACTGTATTGAAGGTGTGGAGTCTCCAGATATGATTTCCCAAAAGAAAAAAATATAAGGACATTCTGTTCAGAAACATGATTACCTTGGAGCATATTGTCAACACTTAGTTTTCTGCTGATGTCGTCCAATGAAAATACATAGTCTGACTTCAAAAAATTTTCTGATTGTTCTTCTAACGCTCTCGACATTTTTTTCTCTTCTAGATTCTGAGGTTGCAGCATCTGATCTTGGAGTTGTTGTTTCCAATGAAAGTAAGATGGACAGTTTGGAAATGTTGATGGAACAGCATTTGACTTCAGACACTTCCTTTTAAGTGTCCCAGTTCTTTTTGCCCAGTATAAATTAGTGTCCAGTCTCTCTGAAACAAAATTTTGCTCTGTAAAATGCAGAGACCACAAATAAGCTTTTGTCGGATTTTAATTAGTTTCGGGTCGAGGAACAGCCCTAATCCACTTATTCCGAAGTTTTTCATCAGTTGGAAATTTATGAATTGACACTTCCACAGATTTTAAATCATCAACATAACCATAACCAGATCAGCAGCCTGGAGCCGTACACCGTTTCGGCATTGAACTTGTTGATATCTGAAATATATTAGAAACAAATTAAACTGCTTTAAAAAAACAAATCCTTCATTAACATTATGCATTAACATAAAACAACTTTAATAGATAATATTGAGGAATACTCTAATTTAGTAAATGTTCACATCGCTCGATTTGCAGCGATCCACGATGCACTGTGCTTGATTCCCGAACAAAAAACCTTTTAATTTGATTAATTAATGAGAAACAATTATATCCAAGCATGAATTTGTTTAGAACTAAACTGTTTAACTTTAATTTAATGTACAAGTTCACTTACTTTATAATTAATCGAACGATCACTCAGAGAGACAAACTGAAGCTTACTAATCGCGAATCGGATGTTTTCGTTTGCGATGACCCCTCCGGTTGACGCGAACTCACAGCTGGGTTGAGCTGCACGCTCCATATCGTTTTTAGTACTCTATGTTAATAGGCAGGCACCTACATGGAGTAATTACTTTAGAACACTGTATTGATTTTCTTTGTTCACTTTCATTTTGGTTTTAAACTTGCTTTTAGAAATTTTTTGTAGTCGGTAAACATTTACTAATTTTTTGTTCAAAATTGTGTTCAGTATTTTTAGAAAAGACATTTATTACAATCTAGTTATAAAACATGTTGCGCCAAAACTTTCTCTGCCAAAACAGCTTTGCTAAAACAAATGCACTAAAGCCATCGCAGCAAAACAACTGCTCGAGAACGTCCTGCTTCGGCCTTGCATAGCTGTTATTGATATGCACAAACAGATCTGCATTTGTTTTTGTAATAATTAACTGATTGTTCTCACATCTCTAGCTCATTTGGAACTTTCAAGAGCAATTGTTTCTGTGCCAGGTCTACTTTCCTCCGTCATCAGCCTTCTCAATTCTATATTTTCTGTCAGATTTGAGGTGGGGTTTTAATTAATTCAGCTTCATGTTTTATAAGTATACACATCTGATGGATTTTTATTTACTTATTCGAGTGAACTGTTGAACTTTTCAAAGAAAGTTATTTATGTTTTCAAACTGGTGAGATTGACATTATATAAAACTTATATAATTAATTCATTACAAAGGCTGCATACTGTTTGTGTACGATTGCACAACATGGAGAAGGATTTGCTAAAGACATCTTCAATGCACATTGCATGACAAATCTTGTTCCTCTTTTGAAAGCTCACGACACAGAGCTTGTGTCTATGATATTGTCATTATTATTGATGATCATGAAGGCTTGTGGAAATGAGGTTAGAAATGCCAGTTTTTTGTTTTATTGCTGATCGCAAAGTTAGCAGAAAGATCTGAATTAATATTCTTATTTATTATGTTTTAATTTATTTTACATGGCATGTTTTATTTTTGTTTTTCTAGGCCATTCGAAGCTTTGAAGAGAGCAAAGGTTTTGAAGCAATTGAAGTTCTTGAATATAATGAAAATGAAACTATAAGCAAGAAGACAACCATGATGTTTGAGGATTTCATTTACAAATATTTGGAGCCAGAGGAAGAAGACATGTAAAGCTGATCAATTTGGATGCTTACATTTTAATGGATTATATTATTTGTTTGAACAGTTGCTGACACTGATGTGACTGATAAACTGTGGATTTTTTCTTCTTATTCTATGAACTCGAAAGTAAATTTCTTAGCTGTTCAGTTTTCAATAATTATTATTATTCTACTATTATTAATATTATTAATTTTTCATTTTTCATTTTGTTATTAAGTTCAATTTTGCAACATTTTTTACATTTACTGTTGATTTTTGAATGTCTTTTACAATCACTAATTTGTTATTTTGTTGAATTAACTATTATTTTAATTATTATTATTTAGTTGCTCTTACGATATATAAATTGTAATTTTCAATTGTGTTTTTTGTTTGCTGAATAGGATCAAATACCTATAATCAGTAGGTTATGACATTTGCAAAGAGAGGGAGGGGTATTCCAACAAATGCAAAAATAAAATGATATATCATATATTAAAACACATAATTTCCGATGTCTGTCCTGTTTGTGATTGGATGCAGTAGTGAAGGATGGTAAAACTCCTGTAGACTGGAATAAGAGCTGGATGGTGAATGTTTACAAGGGAAAAGGCGATGCATAAGCATGTGGCTCATACAGGGGCATTAAACTGTTAGAACATGCAATGAAAGTTTTAGAGAGGGTGATTGAAAAAAGAGTAAGGAAGATTGTGAAAATTGATGGTATGCAGTTTGGTTTCATGGTGGGGAAAGGTACTACTGATGGTGTTTTCATAGTTTGTCAGCTGCAGGAAAAGTATCTTGCCAAGAACAAAGATCTGTGGATGGCCTTCGTTGATCTTGAAAAGGCATTTGATAGAGTACCTCGTGAGATAGTGTGGTGGGCTCTGAGATGTCTAGGTGTGGATGAATGGTTAGTTTCCGTAATAAGAACTATGTATGATGATGCAGCGACAGTGGTGAGAGTGAATGGGAAGGAGAGTGATGCTTTCAGCGTTAAGGTTGGAGTGCATCAGGGTTCAGTTCTCAGCCCATTGTTGTTTTTATCATTGTTTTAGAGGCCTTATCACGAGAGCTCAGGGTAGGCTTGCCAATGGAACTGCTCTATGCTGATGATTTTGTTTTATTAGCTGAGACAGAAGATTCTCTCCTGGAAAAGTTAAGGATCTGGAAAATTGCCATGGAAGCGAAAGGCCTTAGAGTAAATGCGAGTAAGACAAAAATCATGAAGTGTCAGGCCGGAATGGGACAGGTGGAGAAGTCGGGTAAATGGCCATGCAGTGTATGCAGAAAAGGTGTTGGCTCCAATTCTATTTGTTGTGTGGATTGTAAGAGTTGGGTCCATAAAAGGTGCAGTGGCATTTTGGGTAGTTTGAAAGATCTTGTTGGCTTCCATTGTAAGGGTTGTGTGGCTGGTGGTTCTGTCCAGGAAGAGTTGTTGGGTGAGGTTGAGCCAGGCATAAAGGTGGAGTGTGTGACCAAGTTCTGTTACCTAGGTGACACATTAGGTGCAGGAGGAGGTGTAGAAGAGGCGTTCTGCCTGGGCTAAATTCAAAGAGTTATCTCCTATCTTGACCACCCGTGGTGCATCCTTTTATGTGAAAGGAAAGGTGTATAGGGCATGTGTTTAAAGTGTCCTTGTTTATGGCACTGAAACATGGTCTATGAAAGTGGAGAATCTAAGAAGTTTAGAAAGGGTAGAGCGTATGATGGTTAGATGTGTGGTGTTTCGTTGAATCATCGTGCACGTAGTGTGGATTTGTATAGCCTTCTGGATGTTCCTTGTGTGGCTGATGTGGTGAGGCGTGGAAGACTAAGGTGGTTTGGACATTTGGAGCGTAAAAGTGCAGATGATTGGGTTTCGGCAGTTAGAGATGTGGATGTTGTAGGCAGGGTTGTTAACGCTACTTGTTCAAAGTAGCGCCGCTCTTCGCTACCGCTACCAGTCTTATTAGTAGCATTGCTACCGCTACTCTGCTGAGGACTCGTAAAAAGTTACTAAGTAGCACCAACAACCCGTACATGATTTTTATTGACATCAACAGTATTATACTTGCGAGAAATTTGCTTTCTGGTCATATTGCGCCCCAAATTTGTTATTCCCGCTTGTGCCCCGTGTCTGCCAGTCTGGCCCTGCCTTGGTCCTGCCTACTGCACAAGTGCACAAGCTAAGAGTAAAAACCTAACTTGAATAAATTGTGCAAATCATTTACAAACCGTCATGTGCTTCTTCAAATTAAATTTCGACTTGTTGCCAGACGAGATATTCTTTCTGTGTGCATCGGTTGGACAATGCAGACTACGATATAGAAAACTTCCTTTTGCTTTCGCCGGTTTAGACACAACAATTCGGTGGTACGCAAATCCGCCCTACATGATTGATTTCACCAGACTTTTTAGCATTATCCCCACTTGGTTTTTGGTTTTTGACATCTTGTACGTTTTATGTGGTAAGATAACGACTTTTTTTCCCACAAACAATAAAAAATCAACTAGACAAGAAATAACTTATAGATTTTAAGTTCGAGCAAGTATGCGATAACGAAGGAAAAGTTGAAACAGCACCAGAAAAATTATATTCTACTGTTTTTGTTAATCGTATATGTACACATTCACCAGAGACTACAAACACGTCAAAGCATCACGCATACCCGCTATGTCAAATCTGGCATCGATCATTTAACACTAAAAAGCCACGCTTCAAAGACACACATACCTCGAGCAATCAACAAGTTTGTAGAGGACATGGTAGTAATATTACAACAATTTTATTCGTCACATGCAGTAAATAAAACAACTGGACAAAAACAACAACAAGATCTTAAGATCAAACGAGCCTTTCAATGACAATTGAATAAAAAATTAAAAAAAAACTGCCTTGAACTGTTTGTACAAACTGTAGGTATATACACACTCAAGCAGCCAGATACCATACATCTTAAAACATTACTAACGCCTGGTATACCTCTTCTGCCACGCTTCAAAGAGACGCACACGCTTGCTTTTGCAGGTCAGGAAAGGTTCCACATTTCAAAGATACGCCTACGCTCGTCGATCAATTAACCAGATTCTGATTTCATGCATACTTTAAATAAAAACTAAATACAACTAATTTATATAAAAACATTTTGTTTTTGAATAAAAGTAGCGGTAGCGAATAGCGCTGAGAACAGCTAAATATGTAGCGGCGCTACCATCGACCATCTTGTCAGCAAATAGTAGCGCCAGTGCCGCTACCGCTACCTGAAAAACAGCGCCGCTACAATAGCGGTGCCACGGCGCTACCGCTCTTAACAACCCTGGTTGTAGGAGTGAAAAGTGAAGGTAGAAGTAGGAAGACTTGGTGGGAATGTGTGAAGAAAGATATGGATGAGCTCGGCCTGAAGCGGCAGTCTGCCCTGGATCGTGACTTGTGGAGGGGCCTGATATGGGAAAACGTCCAACCCTAGCATAGCGTGGAATAGTTTTTTTTTTATATTAGTTTATAGTCCTTCACACCAGGTGTTTTAAGACTGAAATGGCTGTGTAGGAAGCACCTAAGTACTTCCTGTCGTAGATCATATTTGATCTTTTCAACTGTCCCTCCTTCTTTATCCAGGCTTGGGACTGGCTCCAAATTAGCGAGGCGGAGTTACTTTAATAATTTTTTTTTATAATAGTTTATAGTCCTTTACAGCAAGTGTTTTAAGACTGAAATAGCTGTATGTAGGAAGCACCTAATAAGTGTTTCCTGTCGTGGATCAAAGTTTGATCCTTTTAACTGCCTCTCCTCCTTTATCCAGGCTTGCAATTAGCGAGACGGAGTTCTAGCGTGGAATAGGGGACGTTTCAAAAATAAATGATGATGATGATGTCTGGGTGGACTGTAGGGGAGAACCGGACTGAATAGCCACTGTACAAAACGGCCACTGAGATTTTCTCATTTGTTAAATTATTTTTTACGCCCATCTTTTTTTTTAAATGCGTATATATATGAACTCTTTGTTCAGTGTTGTTCTTTTGTCTCTCGTGTATTTCGTTCAGCATTTATAGAGCTTTTTGTTTTTTCGCACGAAAAAGTGAAAACGAGTCAGGTCAGAACTATTCTATTCTTATCAAATATTTAAGTTTATATTTTGTAAGATTTTTTTTAGTAAATAAAAAGATGTTTGATTAATATTTTAATCTAAAGTTTGGATGTCAAAAATTATTATTTTGCTCGTAGCAGACTAAAATGCTCGTACATCTCGGTTCGTACTAAATGACCACTGTAAGGTCGTACTGAATGACCATAGTTATTCAGTATTGCTGAATGTTTAAATTTTCGTAAATGTGTTTAGGTTCATTATTGATCAAAATGTTAATGTAATATAATGAAATTGTTTAATATATTAAAGACATATACATATTAATCACTACTTAATGCAGTGGCGTACCGAGGGGGGGCAGGGGGGAACAGTTGTCCCCGGGCGCAGGGCTGGAGGGGGCGCAATATCAGTGACCAAATTTTTTAAATAATTAAAAAAAAAATTTAAATTTGTTAAGGATCTTTTCAAAAGTTCACAAACTTTTTGAACAAGACGTTCATTTTGACTATTCTTTGTTATTATCATAGATATATATATTATCATAGATATCTATGGTTATTATATACCATACCAACTATGTTAATGAACTACTAATCAATCATCAAAAAGAAAAGTTGTTTGGATTTTGCATTTCTTTTTTGAAGGAAAACAAATAAACAAAGTGAGTAGCAATGATTATTATTTTCTATTTATTAATATTGTATCTTATATAAAAAGTTTTCTTAATTCCAGATATGTTTGAAAAAAGGCCTAGTGGAGCTCAGCGAAGAAAAAGAAAGGCAGATGAAATAAGAGAAGCTAGTAAGTCCAGCAAACTACTGGAATGTTTTTTGAAGACATATGCCATGATTCAGTGCTAAAAGCAAAGGAAAGATGTGAGCTATGGGGTGTTGCTGTAGAAAGTAGAATCAGGCGACGGAGAAGGATGCCTGGAGAACTTGCCCGAGATGCAGGACTTTCGGCAGAAGAAAAAATTGTTCGGATCATGAAGAGCATTTTAGATCGACTTCAACAGGAGATGACAACAAGGTTTACTCGTCTCAAAGATCTGAACTTCAAATTCGGATTCTTACTTGATGTAGACAAATTTTTGAATGACAAAGATCTTGACAGTCTCCGTCATCATTGTATTGAATTTGGAAATTTTTATGACTCGGATGTTGAAGGAATTGAGTTATTAAATGAAGTATGTGACTGCAGAATGCTCCTTGAGACCCGCCAGGATACTGCACCAAAGACTCCTACAGAACTCTTGTCGTTCATTGTTAGTTACGGAGAAGATGTTTTTCCAAATTTGCGTGTTGCTCTACAAATCCTTCTTACCATAGCTGTCTCGATTGCCAGCTGTGAGCGATCCTTCAGTAAATTAAAAATAATTCTTTCCTACCTTCGAGCATCCATGGGACAAGATAGACTTAGCGATCTGGCCCTAATGAGTGTGGAGAGGGAAGTTCTTGAACAGATTGATTTTGATGATATAATTAACCAGTTTGCTGCAGTAAAAGCAAGAAAAATAAATTTTGTTTAAAACTCAGCTCAATATGCATATAGAAATTTAAATACCCTGAAATGCATGTATATAGGCGCCAGAGACTGTAGTCTACATGCAAATACTGAGTACGACAGTTATTATATTTTATGTAGTTCGACAGATTTTATGTAGGGGGGCGCAGATTTTGTGTTTTGTCCCCGGGCGCAGAAAACCCTAGGTACGCCACTGACTTAATGTTGTTATGGTTATGTTTCAGAATGAGAAACAGACTATCTACAGGTGTGAAGGGGGGATGGTCCCAAAAAAACATGGAAAGAGCAGTAGAAGATGTTTTGAAAGCTTGCTTGCCAGTTAAATCTGCAGCAGAGAAGCACCAAGTGAGTAGAACATCACTGAGGCTAGACTGGATGCAATTCGCAGAGGAGATAGTTTTGAAAGTAAAGCTTATTCTCAATCATCGATGAGAGTTTTCAGTTCAAAAGAAGAGCTTCAGTTGAAAGAGTATTTAATACATGCCTCAAAAATGGGTTATGGGTTGAGTACACTTAAGCTCCGTTCACTGGCATATGAATTTGCTATCAGACTAAAGAAGAGGCTACCTCATTCTAGGAAAAGTGTAGAAAGCCCTTGGGTGAAGAATAAGCAAGCTGGAAAAGACTGGGTGAAAGCCTTTATAAAATGACAAAAAAAATTTTTTTTAAATTAACATTAATAAAGATTTTTCTGTGAAATAAAATATTTTGGCTTACCATTTGTTGAGAATTGTGTCTTCTATAATAAAAATTGCATGAGTGGCCATTGAGTACTTGGGGGTGTCCATTCAATACTACCAGGTTGTACTGAATGGCCAGCCAGAAATTTTGGAAGAGGTTGCGTTATTTATCGTTTTTTATAAAATTGTTATAATATGAAAATTTTTAATGAACGGTTTTCAGTAGTGGGATGTTTTTGCTTTCATTATGTGAAAAATTTTTATTTCTATCACTTATAGTTTTTTTGTATGATTGATTTGAATAAAAGTGTAAAATTGTGTGACCATTTTTTGGTACCACTACATGTGTAGATATGAATTTTAGAAATTCGCGAATTCCAATGAAGTGGCGCTAAAAAGTTCGTCATTTTTCACAACATCTTTATTAGGTCAGTAAGTTGTCTGTTTGAGGATTTGTCTGTCCGCGAATTCCATACGATGGTATTTTTTAAATAATGCACCCGACCGGTAGATCACTTTGAGTACTCCTAGCGAAAAAAGTTATAAGATTTGAAATGCCACCAAGCAGTGATTAATTCGTTTCAGAAATAAATTTAGTTTCAGTTTCAGTTTAGTTTTGGCATCATGAATTATTATTACAGTTTCGTTTTAGTTTTGAATTTTTCAATAATTTTAATTTCAGTTTAGTTTTGAATCAGTAATTATCAGTAATTATTAAGCTTCTGCGTCCCGTTATTTTTTTGGAACGATACGATCCGATACGATTTCTGAAATTTGCCCCGAATTAAACAATACGATACGAGACGCTTCGAACAATAACGATACGATATCGATACGATACGATACGATTTCGGGATCTCGACTGAAGCGGAAATTTTGCCTAGAGATAACATAGAATGATGAACTATACGCGGCAGACAATATTAATAACAACTTTAAAGAAATTCATTGAAAAAAAATATATAAATATTAAAAAATTTATAAATTTATAAAAATTTACCAAATTTAATTTTTTTTTACAACTTGAAATAAGTTTCATTTGTTTAGTTTCGGTACATCTATTTGTCTAAATTTAGACTCTAAATAAAACGCTACCGCCGATAGAAAGTATTTATTTACTTTATTTAGTGACGCGGCATGATAATGATGACAAACACGAGAAAGTGCCTCTATGCAAGAATTAAAAAAGTGAAAAAACCCAGCGTGTTTATTTATAGGCGATGGCGAATGCGGTTAGCAATAGCAAGAAAGAAGCTGAGAAAGTTTCGAATTCCAGCTGCAGACGATACGGGCTACGGCTCTGTCGTGCACACTACAGGTGGCACACACATACTCACACACAACCAAGAATATCATCGAGATTATAAATATATATCTTAGATGAACTACTATTACGGTCAATTACGGATATCGAAACACTAAAATAATCATTCCAATTCTATGTAACAAATTTGAAAAAATAAGTTTATGAAACAGACTAAACCAAAACATAAACATAGAATGATCATTACTATTACATTACTCATTATTCTCATTAATAATAATAGTCATCGATGTCAGCGAGTACGATTGCCTTGTAGGGCTTGTAGTATCAGTAGTATGCGCAGAGCTCGACTAGCAGCCTAAGAGGAGCGTGGCTTTTTTGCTGCCGGTTCCCAGACTAAAAATAGTAAATAATGGGGATGATAATAGTTGTTGAATCAATTGCAAATATTCACAGTTGTGACAATCGTTAATTAAATATGTATGACTTTATTTATTGGAAAATATTTTTAAAAAATCCCGATATTTTTCGAGATTTTAATCGAGAATGAAATTTTAAGTATCGCCAATTAATATCGATACGAGATTTCTTCCGCAGGCTGTATCGTTTCAATAGTGATACGGGAATCCCGTATCGTTTTGAAATCTCGATTGAATTCGAGATAACGATATCGGGACGCAGATGCTTAGTAATTATTAAGCTTCTGCGTCCCGTTATTTTTTTGGAACGATACGATCCGATACGATTTCTGAAATTTGCCCCGAATTAAACGATACGATACGAGACGCTTCGAACAATAACGATACGATATCGATACGATACGATACGATTTCGGGATCTCGACTGAAGCGGAAATTTTGCCTAGAGATAACATAGAATGATGAACTATACGCGACAGACAATATTAATAACTACATTAAAGAAATTCATTGAAAAAAAATATATAAATATTAAAAAATTTCAAAATTTATAAAAATTTACCAAATTTAATTTTTTTTTACAACTTGAAATAAGTTTCATTTGTTTAGTTTCGGTACATCTATTTGTCTAAATTTAGACTCTAAATAAAACGCTACCGCCGATAGAAAGTATTTATTTACTTTATTTAGTGACGCGGCATGATAATGATGACAAACACGAGAAAGTGCCTCTATGCAAGAATTAAAAAAGTGAAAAAACCCAGCGTGTTTATTTATAGGCGATGGCGAATGCGGTTAGCAATAGCAAGAAAGAAGCTGAGAAAGTTTCGAATTCCAGCTGCAGACGATACGGGCTACGGCTCTGTCGTGCACACTACAGGTGGCACACACATACTCACACACAACCAAGAATATCATCGAGATTATAAATATATATCTTAGATGAACTACTATTACGGTCAATTACGGATATCGAAACACTAAAATAATCATTCCAATTCTATGTAACAAATTTGAAAAAATAAGTTTATGAAACAGACTAAACCAAAACATAAACATAGAATGATCATTACTATTACATTACTCATTATTCTCATTAATAATAATAGTCATCGATGTCAGCGAGTACGATTGCCTTGTAGTATCAGTAGTATGCGCAGAGCTCGACTAGCAGCCTAAGAGGAGCGTGGCTTTTTTGCTGCCGGTTCCCAGACTAAAAATAGTAAATAATGGGGCTACAGGCTGTCTGGAAAACCGAATTTAAAGTGGGGATGATAATAGTTGTTGAATCAATTGCAAATATTCACAGTTGTGACAATCGTTAATTAAATATGTATGACTTTATTTATTGGAAAATATTTTAAAAAAATCCCGATATTTTTCGAGATTTTAATCGAGAATGAAATTTTAAGTATCGCCAATTAATATCGATACGAGATTTCTTCCGCAGGCTGTATCGTTTCAATAGTGATACGGGAATCCCGTATCGTTTTGAAATCTCGATTGAATTCGAGATAACGATATCGGGACGCAGATGCTTAGTAATTATTATTACCGTTTCGTTTTGAATTTTTCAATAATTTTAATTTCAGTTTAGTTTTGCATCAGGAATTATTATTACCGTTTCGTTATAGTTTTGAATTTTTCAATAATTTTGATTTCAGTTTAGTTTTGCATCAGTAATTATTATTACCGTTTCGTTTTCGTTTTGAATTTATGATAGTTTTAGTTTCAGTTTTGTTTGTAGCCTCTCTATTTTGCAGTTGTAACTAAACACAAGTCAATTGAGAAACTGTTTATTCAATTTTAAAAAAACTCTAATTTCTAAGTTTTTTTTCGGTCTATGTCTCTTCCCTCCGCTCAAAAGGCCACATAATGAAAAAATCCTCTCCACATATGCCTGGGAAGCAGGTGCTGCCAGTATGTCCAAAGCCAAGAGGGAAAGTTGCGGATATATAGACTGTCGAGCAATCCAAAACTGTATCACATCTTCTGTCTTCTGCCAAGTCTTCCATATCCTAACTAACCTTTAGGTTCGTTGGATTTTTACCGGCCAGTTGAAAACCGCACTGGTTTATAGCACCATCGACGTTACTAATATCTTTTTTTGCTAGACAAACACTTTTATTCGTAGTGACATCATATTTAAAATAATTCCAAACTAAACTTTCGCGATTACTACCAGCAAACATTTTCGACAAACCAACGCCAGCTTTCGACATTTCTGACTCAATAAATAACGACAAACCAAAACCCGAATACAATAGAAAAGGAATAAACAATCTCGTAACGACAAAGGCATGTTAAAAGGAAGTACCATAGAAGCGAAATTAATTTTTATTTTGTTTTTAATATTTTTTGTTTTTATTTTGTTTTTAATATTTTTTGTTTTTATTTCGCTTTAACAAATTATTTTTTATTTCTATTTCTATTTCGTTTCTAAAAAAAAAATAATTTTTATTTCTATTTCGTTCTTACTAACTAATTTTTATTTTTATTTCAGTTTCGTTTTGACTTTCTATTCTAGTTTTCGTTTCAGTTTTCGTTAACAAGAATTAATAATTATCGTTTTAATTTCTATTACCGTTAACGAAATAATCACTGCCACCAAGCGAAAGAAACTCAAATGATGAAGCATTTTGTTCTTGAAATTTAGTCTAGTAATGATAATTAAATAAGTATTTTTTGTCATATAATTTATATATGATGTAAACACCTACAAAATTATCTAGACTACCCCATATTTTTTAAAATTAATGAAAATAGGTAGCGGTCTACCCCCTCTCCAGTTACTGACCTTTTTTTTAATTTTTTAAATTTTAGAAAAAAATATGTGTTCACAGCCGATAAAATGACAATTCTATAATGGTTTTATGCATTTTTATACGGCGGTGGAGTTAAAGCCGCCATGCGTTTGTACGCATAATGAGAGAAGGTCTGAAAATGTACGAGATGTGCAACAGAGGGAAAGGGTGTCAAAATCTAGTTTATGCCTACGACCATTAAAAGACGGAAAAGATTATACCAGGGGCAAAGATTATTAAATTACCCCCGTCTTAATTCTGTTCGTCCCGAACAGCATAGTCGTCTCTGAAACATCCGGCAAAGCCATGAACACAGAATACCTTCATCTTCACTTGTGGCCTTGACGGCATTTTACAAACGACATGGTCAATTCTTCTGACTGTTTGACGCAGTCTCGCTAGAGCCTGTGTGATCTTCCGATTCGATTTTGTGGGCTTGAATACCACGCAAAATCGTTATACATCTCAATTTTTTATTCATGACTGTTGATCACTCCGTGGGTCCCAATTAGGTCACTGACGGTCACGGTTCCACGCAGCCGAACCCACAACTGTACGGCCCAGTCAGTTTCCGACCTTCTACCGCTTTTCAAGCTTTTAAACACATGATTCTCGTCAAAGCAGAACTGTCCAATTTTCTTAAGTTTTAGCTCTATTTCTGCAAGCCAGCACTGAAACACAAAATCTTTGGTAAAACCGCTTTAAGTATCAGTCTCATTGGCATTTGTAAAAGCCTTTTCAAACTTTTCAAATAAAACAGTCGTTTTATTACTTACACCCCCACATTTGTCAGCAGCACCCCAACAAACCTTTTCTACCTGTCTCGCATCATCCGGTGTAGCAACCTTCTCATCTGTGGCAGTTGTCTGCAACCGGGCGCCGGCACCACCAGGCGCCTCAGAAACTTCTCAGACGGATCCGACGACTTCCCCAGAATCTGTCAGAGTCCAGCAACCTTCAGCTACAGGACCCACCTTGACCTCGGTGGCGCTCCGTCACAAAACTGGCTCAATTCTCCTTTCTTTGTTTTCCTCACCCAAACTGATTTGTGCAGTATGACCGGCCGTTATCTGTCACGTGTTCTGAGACACAGCAACACGCTGGTCCAGAACCGTGTCCATCCCTGTCTCAGCCGTCTCTGTGACCAGACTCTCAATAGCCTTGCCATCCAGACAACACTCAAGCCAATACCAGAAGATATCCAGTTTTCATTTAATGATTTGCTGTTTACTGGCAGCATCGCCGCACCGGCTGCTGCCATTTGGTTTTCAGGGCAGACCTGAACACCAAGAAATAGTTTTTCTCGGGTTTTCTTTTGTGATTTTGTGTTTTCTTCTTGTGCTGCTTTGTTTTTCTTCATTCTCCTGTGCTGCTTCGTTCATTTCTCTCGTCATATCTGTTATCAAGTTTGCTCGTATTTTTCTGGGTCAAACCCATTGTCCTCCAATGCCATCAGGAGGCGGTCCACAAACTTGGGCTGTTCTCTCTCAGCGTTCAGTCCCCGTTTTCTTAGCTCCCGCCTCAACTCAGCAGCGGTAGGTTCTTCCACTAATTGTAAAACTTTTGACACCAATGTTACGATATTGCTGATCGTATACGGGTTTTTAATTGTTTTATAATTTATTGAAAATAGGGCTGTACCGGAATCCGCTTCCGGTTATGTTGGAGTCCGGCAGTTTTATAAATCCGGTTCCGATTACGGTTACATTTTACCGGATTTATTTTGGATTGTAATCACCTCAATGGCAACAAACCGTGAGCCAGCCTTTTCAGCAGAATATTAAGGATTTGAAGTTGATTTTTGCAAATATCTGAATGAACCACTGTTTCAAAGATCAAACAACCCACTACAGTGGTGGAAGCAAAATCAAATGCGCTTTCCTAATCTAGCAGTGATGGCTCGTGCTTACCCTTGTTTACCACCAACTAGTGTCACATCTGAAAGACTGTTCAGCACTGCAGGTGAAGTTATAACAGATCACGTTTATCAATGTTGCCCGAAAATACTGAACGGTTAATATTTCTCAAGTACAACAGTCATTTACTGTTAGCACTAATTGAATTTGATATATACTTGAGAAACCACAGCGCATGCCGTATGACAGTGATGATATTTTGCTTGTTTTGACTTTGAAATTTGGTTTAAATTAACATTACACTGTATATTATGGCTGTATGTGAACATGAATATTGACTATGTAAAATAAAAAATAATGGCATAATAATGTATGTTAGTGCCAATTATAAAAGTAAACCAACTGCTTAGTTCATGTGTTTTAAAAGTCAAGTTTTAACCCAAAAAAATACAAAAATAATTAATGCAAGACAACTATTTTGTACTATTGAGAAGTACGCATTTTGTTCTAGAATATTCGGATCCGGTTCCGGCAGGATTTAAGTAAAAAAACAATTCCGGTTCCTGCAAAATCTAAAAATTTAAATCCGGTACAGCCCAATACAATAACGAGGACTATTTTTTTACTTTTCTTCATCGGCTAATATTCAGAAGCCTTTCTTGGACCATTAAAAGACGGAAAAAGGAAAAAGTTATGCCAGGGGCAAAGATTATAAAAAATAGGTATCTAATACCTATGCAACTGTCTGTTTTAAGCTTTGTTGTCAAGCAAGTGGCTATTTTCTGTGCTGCTTCTAGTAGTAATTTAAGTAACGTCACGAGGTCACCAGTGATGGGCAAATCAAGTCGCGATTTCTGCAAGATTAGGATTCGATTTGAACTAAATGGGATTTGATTAGGGTCACCCGCGATTTGATTTGATTCGATTTGTATTTTAGCAATCAGTTCTTGTAATGCATGCCTAATATTCGCATTTCCCTTCACAACAGACTCCATCAATCTATGTGGTTTCACTTAGAGGTGTCGATTTTGGCAAAAAAGCCTACCCGAGTACCCGACTAAAAATACGAGATAATCAGACGTTTTAACAACTGTCACTCTGTACTGTGATCTATAAGCAAATCGCTTCGCTTTTATGCTTTTGGATCATGTAGGTACCTAACTGTAAAGTGCTAAATAATTTAAGTTTTTTTTACAGCGAATGGGGTGATCCGGCGATCCGGATTCCCAAGACCCCCCCGGTATCCGCCCCTGGTTTGACTATTTGAAGAGAAATAACGAATAAACTCTGTTTTTAAATGACCATATATGACACTCAACTGGTCCAACTGGGCCTTCCAAGACATTTAATTTTTGTTGGAATAAACAATAAACATCTAAGTACCTGTTAATGTGTTTTAATTACCAGACAATAATAAAGGCTTAATATCGAAGAAAAAAGAAAGAACAGCTATAGAAAGTGCGAGAGATATGATTGGTCCTCGATTGTGTCTGTTTACATTGCGTAGTGCTTTTGAGTTTTTTTTGTAAACACAGCCATCTTGTCTGTTACGCATCGTGGTTGGCTGCGATTGCGGATAGCCAACGTTGCAAGGATATTTGCAGAAAACAACATTGGATTGATAGTTGTTTGTTCATAAAAATGAACAGTGCATCGTTGAAAACGTCGACTAAGGACGCAATGACGCTCCTGTCTTTAAGATCTGCACCCACGAGTCCCTCGCGGCTACAAACAGCAGAAGACCGTTGGAATCCTACCTCACATGGGCCTGCCATCGCCAGATTTGAAGGCAAAGGTTTTGAGTATGTCATGAGGTTACCTCAGAGGACGGTCACCGTTGGCAGAATCAGCAGCAAAGGACAGGTTGGCCAGGGATGTTTGTCAACGTCGCTGAAGTTAGCAACGGTAGCTAACTTTGCCTGCATTATATAGGGAAATTTCAAAGTTGATGCATTTTATTTTTTAAAAATATATTTGAATAGGAAATTAAAAAACAGAACGATCCGTACTATTTCCAACTAAATGCATCAATTATTAATGGAGTTATATTGTACAAACTATTGCGATTAAATTAAATCGGTCTCTATTTACAATTTACTCGCTAGGTTATTCAATAACAGTTGCTAACTTTTCACGCATTTTATATAAAAAATTCAAAGTTGATGAATCTTAATAAAATTTACATATTTGAATGGATAATTCAAATATGTAAATTTTATTAAGCATCTGCGTCCCGAAATCGTTATCTCAAAATCAATCGAGATTTCAAAACGATACAGGAGATCCCGTATCGCCATTGAAACGATACAGCTGCGGAAGAAGTCTCGTATCGAAATAAAATAGCGAGACTTAAATTTGGTTCTCGTATAAAGTCTCGAAACAAATACCGAGATTTAAAAAAAATATTTTCCAATAAATAACGAAAGTCATACATATTTAATTAACAATTGTCACAACTGTGAATATTTGCAATTGATTCATCAACATTCATTAATTAATCTACCTATTGACAGAAGTTTATAACTATTATCATCCCCACTTTAAATTCAGTTTTCCTGACAGCCTGTAGCCCCACTATTTACTATTTTTAGTCTGGGAACCGGCAGCATATTTCAATATATATATATATATATATATATATATATATATATATATATATATATATATATATATGAAACCAGCTCGTCTCTGTTCTATAGCTTTTTTTAAAGCCATGCCCCTCTTAGGCTACTAATCGACCTCAGCTTACTACTGATACTACAAGGCAATCGTACTCGCTGACATCGATGACTATTATTATTAATGAGAATAATGAGTAATGTAATAGTAATGATCATTCTATGTTTATGTTTTGGCTTAGTCTGTTTGAGAAACTTATTTTTTCAAATTTGTTACATAGAATTGGAATGATTATTTTAGTGTTTCGATATCCGTAATTGACCGTAATAGTAGCTCATCTAAGATATATCTTTATAATCTCGATTATATTCTTGGTTGTATGTGAGTATGTGTGTGCCACCTGTAGTGTGCACGTCGTCTGCAGCTGGAACTCGAAACTTTCTCAGCTTCTCTCTTGCCAACCGGATTCGCCATCGCCTATAAATAAACCCGCTGTGTTTTCTTCACTTTCTTAATTCTTGCATACAGGCTTTCTCGCGTTTGTCATCATTTAGAGTCTAAATTTAGACAAATAGATGTACCGAAACTAAACAAATGAAACTTATTTCAAGTTTTAAAAAGCAAATAAATTTTGTAAATTTTTATAAATTTTTTAATATTTAAATTTTTTTTCAATGAATTTCTTTAATGTAGTATTTATTAATATTGTCTGTCGCGTATGGTTAATCATTCTATGTTATCTTGTTATATTCGAGACAAAATTTCCACTTCAGTCAAGATCCCGATATCGTATCGTATCGAAATCGCCTCGTTATTGATCGAGGCGTCTCATATCGTATCGTTTAATTCGAGACAAATTTAAGAAATCGTATCGTATCGTTCCAAAAAAATTACGGGACGCAGAAGCTTAAATTTTATTAAGACTCATCAACTTTGAATTTTCTATATAAAATGCGTGAAGAGTTAGCAACGGATTTTGTCGATCAGTTTCTAATGAATCTCTGTTAATTTTTTAGGTGTTTTGATGAGACTTGGACAGATTGATTTGTTTTTGAATTATCTATTAAAATATGTAAATTTTATTAAGGTTCATCAACTTTGAATTTTCTAAATAAAATGCGTGAAGAGTTAGAAATGGTTATTGAGTAGCCTAGCGAGTAAATTTTAAATAGAGACTGCGACCGATTTAATCGCAATAGTTTTTACCACATAACTCCGTTAATAATTGATGCATTTAGTTGAAAATAGTACAGATCGTTTTGTTTTTTAATTTTCTTTTCAAATATTTAAAAAAATAAAATGCATCAACTTTGAAGTTTCCTTATATAATGCAGGCAAAGTTAGCTGCCGTTGCTAACTTCAGCGACGTTGTTTGTCCCAATAAAAACTAAACCATAGAATCTATTGACAGGATAAAGTTCTAGTATAGCGTCATCGGCGGATTTCTATGAAAAATGAACGGGCTTTAACGTAAATGAGGTTTAAAACATAAATAAAGTCTAATTACAACATAAATAACTAAAAAAAAAAAAAATTATAGCACTTAGAACATTTAAGAGTTGCTTCCGAGGCTACTATAGTTCCCGATGAAGATCTATTTGTCAACAGCGATAGAAGTGAATAGTAGGAATAAAGAAAATAAAAATTAAACACATTTCGAATAGAAATAGACAATTTAGGAGAATAAAAAATTATGGAAATTAAAACTTGAAAAAATAATAGTTTGTTTTAGAAGTACGAGTTGCGTAATCCGCTCCATGTCTAAAACAGGTTCTTTAAATGCGACGGTTTTGTCAATATGCCTTAAGACAAATAAAAAAAACATTAAGAACAATAAATTAGCAGCCGAACACCAAGAAAAAATAAAACAATATCAAAGTAAAAGTACTCGGTTGTCTTTATTACGGTTTCGACCATATTTCTTGGAGCAGAAATTCTGAGTTTTAGAGGTCATGGTGGCTACCAGAATCGTGTGGAGAGTAAACGAGAAAGCGACCAGAAAGAGGAGAGCAAGAAAGCGATCGAGAGCGGAAAAGTGACCAGGAACGGAAAAGCGAGCGGGAAGGCGATCGGGAGCATAAGAGTAAGCGGGGAAGGAAACGGAAGCGAGAGAAAAAAACGATAGAAAAACTCCGGGCAAGGCCGGGTACCTCGCTAGTCACGGATAAATTTCCACTCAGTCCTTTGATTTTTTAAAATTTAAGATGCATATTAAATAATTGAACAATTATTTTGAACATTTATTTGTTATTTTATTATTTTTTTAATGTTATTTTAATATTAACTTTTCCTTACTTTTCATTCCTTGAATTGTATTATTCCGCATATCAACATTGCTTTTGGATATTTTTGCTTAAAGTCGGTTTTTAGTAAGTTTTTCTGTAAAAAAACTTTTTCGTAGTATGTTCTGATAATGTTCTAAGCTTATTCTATTAAACAGTTTTTTAAACCGAGTTTTTATAGAAATCGGCCGATGACGCTATACTAGAACTTTACTAAACTGTGCGCACACTGTAAAATAACGCGATTGGTTATTGACAGTGAGTGGTTAAGCAATAATACATTTAATTATAAACTGACATAATTAAAATAAAAAACTGACATTGAATATTTAAAAAGATCTTTAAGATTTAGTTTGCATATGGCCCATTGTTAACAACAATGTATAGAAGCGCCAAGAAATATTTTAAAAAATATATTTTTCTTTAATTTTAAAACAAGCATTTATAAAATAAAGGAAAGCTAAGCTTTTCAATGCAATCTGTTATCTATTGCTTTAAAAATTACATGGAGTAATAGTTCATAAGTATATTAATGCTTAACATACTATTTGTATTTGTGCTTCCAGAGTCTATGGAGAATTACCAAGATTCAGCTTTGTTTTCTAACTTAAATTATTTTTGTCTTTGTTTATTTTATTTATTTATTATTTATTGAAAAAATGCCAGAAGGGCTAGTAAGCCACTAACACTAGCATGAAAAAAACAATAAAAAAAAACCACAGACATCTTTAGTCATGGACACAAGAAACAGAAACCATCAAGACGTGACAACAACAAAAAACCACCCAGACACCACAGAACAGCAGAAAAGCAAAAAAATAACTCTAGCTGTAGTATAAGAAAGTGTCCAAATTAACCGATCTTAATGATAATTTAAATAAAGAAACGCTGGAACAATTTACAACATCAGCAGGGAGAGAGTTCCAAACCGCAACTATTCTGTTAGTGTAGAAATATTTTACAGCATCACATGTAAATTTATTTAATCTTAATTTATAACTATGACCCTGCGTTGATATTATATTGGTAGGAGCAAATGACAATGACATAGAAGTATTAACTAAATGGTTTATTAATTTATAACAGAAAACTAGATGAGCAATTAAACGGCGTTTTTCCAAAGATTGAAGATCAAGAAATTGAAGACGATCTTTATAGGAAAGACCAGAGACCTGGTGAATGTTTTCTGAACCCTTTCAATTCTATCAACTAGGTGTCTACAATGATGGTTCCAAACCTGAGATCCATATTCCAGTATAGGTCTGACGAAAGTACAAAATGCCAGTTTGAGTATTCTCCAATCAGTGGAAGCGAGTGAAATTCTTAGGAGACGAGATATTGCAGCAGCTTTATGGGTAATAATATTAATATGATCTTCGTATTTCAGACGTGAATCTACCTCAACACCAAGATCACGAATTGTTCGAACAGAGTCCAATGTATGGTCGTTAATAGTGTACATGTTGGAGGATGGTGCTGTTCTTCTGTCATTGACTGTGAATACCAGACATTCTTGAGCCGCCAGTTTCAGTTGCCATCTTTCACTCCATCCAGAAACAAGATCAAGAGCATTCTGAAGGCTCACAGTTGAGGACCCAAAAGATGGATAAGGCATACAATATATTTTAACATCATCAGCAAACAATTTGCAAGTTATATCCGGACTTGTAAATATTTTTGGCAAGTCATTGATGAATAAAAGAAATAAAGTAGGGCCCAGCACACTCCCTTGAGGAACACCACTGATCACTGAAATATCTTCGGATTGGAAATTTCCCACCTCAACTCGTTGAAATCTAGAGTCCAAAAAGTCAGTAAGCCAGCTCAGTAGTTTCCCCTTAACTCCATACGCCTTTACTTTCTGCAGGAGTTTGAGATGAGATATGGAATCAAATGCTTTTTTGAAATCCAAGTATATGACATCTAGCAACTGTCTTGTTTGTATCACCTCACTCCACCGGTCAGCACATTCAAGGATGTTAGTAATTGTCGAGCAGCCAGGAGTAAATCCGTGTTGACTTCTATTAATTAAATTATTTTTCAAAAGAAACTGCATAAGAGATCGATTGATGATTCGCTCCATTGCTCGGCAGCTCGTAGAAGTGATAGAGATTGGTCTGTAATTCTCAGAAACTGACGTCGGACCTTTTTTGTGAATAGGAATAACTATCGCAATTTTATATGTTTTATGATCAGTTATACTGGGATGTCAATAATATACCATTATGTTTACCAATATCTACCTCATCTAAAATTTGAGTGGTTTGGACTAATATTCATGGCAAAAGATGATCTGTAGTTTAATGTATTTAAATTGTCATGTATTTTCTCATTATTTGGAGGTGGTTGTTTGTTCCTATGGATGAAAATAAGTTCATTAATATTTAATAGGGCTGTTAACGATTAATTTAAATTTAATAGTTAACTTTTGAAAAATTAGCGATTAATTAATAGTTAATTTCGATTAAATCCAAAAATTAAAATTTATAGTGTCATAAGTAACATTCATTAAACATAGTTGTCGAAAATCGAAATAACACTGGAATGTCTCCTTTATATGTCATCTTTTAACCAACTACAAAAACAGACAAGTTTGTTGACATTATTTGGTCTAAGTGATGAGCGTGTCTTATTGACAATATAACCAGCCGAGCTGAACAATTGTTCACATGGAATTGAGGTAGCTGGTATGCACAACATGGTCTTGGCAAGGAATGACAATTTCGGATATAGGTGTTCATTAAGTTTCCACTATTGTAGAGGGTCAACGGTCCATTTGTAAGTGATGGGTCGATTAATCGTTAAAAAAAATTATTCGTTAAATATTTTTAACGATTAATTAATCGTTAAACTTAGCAGCCCTAATATTTAAGCATGTTAAATTCTTCTTATCATTGTTATATAAAGTTATCAATATTTTTAGGCTTTTATGATATAGTATGTATCATGATATATTCTCTGACTTAGATTGCATTAAAAAAATCATTAATCATCATTTGTTTCAGATGAAAACTAAAGTTTATGTAAAACTTAATCAACAGGTCGATATAAACATGGAGCCCTCAAGTTTTGTTAGCCGATGTCACTTTAAGGTGTTCTGTCCTTCTGACACCCACTCAAAGTTCTTTATCACATGTTCAGGTAAGAATGGGATATTTGTTGATAACATCTTCCAACGCAAAGGAGCAGACCCTATGGAGTTACCACAAAGGTTAATAATTCTCAATATTAATTTGGTTTAAAAAGTCCTCTAGAGCAACCCCCCTCAAGAGCGGCTGCTAAGAGCAATTGACACTTTTGTTCGGAACGGGATTTCTTAAATCCGTATCTGGCTTATAGTAGCTTTTCCCCGAGGAACGGAGAAACACGAGAAGCTGACACTTTTGCTCTTCGCGAGGGTGTCCGCTCTTCAGGACCTTTACTGTAAATATATTCTATTTTTCTTCATGACTGTTCATAAAAAATACATTCTATTTTTCTTCATGACTGTTCATAAAAAATACATTCTATATTTCTTCATGACTGTTCATAAAAAATACATTCTATTTTTCTTCATGACTGTTCATAAAAAATGTTAACAATTGAACATTCACAAAAGTAATTTTTAAGTTAAAATGTGGTTTTTGAAATTTTTTTTATTTATTTTAGTCTTTAGAAATTTTTTATACAAGTAACACCTTACATAATCACAGAGAATCACAACCGCTATTTATTTACTGAGGAATTAACACCGTACGCTAACACAACACAAGTAGAAATGTGCACCGTGACACCCAAAACTTTCAAAGTAAATCAAGTTATATATTATCATAAAAAACTATTAGGCATGCAAAATTTCAGATCATAAACGGAAAGTAAAACTGAGAAATTATTTATTGCTATTTGTGGATTCAAAGTCTCTATTAAAAATTAGTTCAATATTTCATTATACCTAATTAATAATGTAATTTTTTTTCATGTCTATTTTATTTGTTTTATCTGTCCATAGACAGTTGGGCTTGAATTTGGATGGTTGGGGATCCAGTTCTCACTTGCTGCCTAATAGCTCATGTTATTGCAAATTTAGCAGGTAATATGGTTTCTCCATGTAAAAGATCAGCACGCCAAGCTCTTTGGGAGATGCTCTATAAATATTTACATTAATTGATCATTTTGTCGTTGAATGATTTGTTAATTTTATTAGATAATTAGATTCTCACAAAATGGCATTATCTTTAATTTTCAGCTGCGTTCTAAGGTTTCCAAGCACCACAATCAAAATCAACTTTCAGGCTCTATCCCCTCCCGATGTTGTTACACCTGCAAAGCATAGTGCCCAGCCCATGGCCGCGACGTCTTTGTCAACGTCATCATCATTGTCATCAGTATCAATCCAGTCTCCTACGACATCACCACTCTCTGCTTCAATAAGTGAGACAGCTTCAAACATTGCAGGCTCTCTGAAGTCAAAAAAATTTCTTCCCCCTCTTAATGTCAACATACCGAGGTTTGTCAGCTTCACAAGTCCTTGTCCATCGCCTACAGGAACAATCAGGTTTTCATTGAGAATTTATTTGTTACAATTTGTTGGATTCACATCATATAAACGTTTTCTTAAATAATTTTGAATCTTTGTAGAGTGCACACTGTTCATTTGCAGACAAATAAATACACAATGCTGATTGCGTTACAGACTCAGCAGTTAACATTAGTTAATTGTTTACTTGGCTGAATTAGTGTTGAAGTGCTTTTTATGGATTTGTTTTAGTAAGATTAAAATTTCTAGTAGGTACATTAAAAAAACTTGTAAGTATCTGAGTTAATTTATTTTAAGATTTTAGCAGCCTCAATAGATAATAAAAAGTGTTACAAGTTGATTATTTGTCATTGATTAACCTAAAACTTATAAGAAAAATGTAGGAAAAAATATCTCCTAATTAGTAATTACCTTACTTTCCAATGTTTGATAAATAAAATGTGCAACAAATTTTAACCTTCACTATCTATTTTCTTAGATTATTATTAAGTAATAGTTGTGTCATTAAAATTAAATCATTATTATTATTTTTAATAGTGCTGCAAACTCATGTCCTGCTAGCCCTCGCAGTGGTGGAGGGCGCCTCTCTATAAATTTTGATCTCCCAGACTCTGAAGATGCATCAAATTCTATTGTTCCTGCTGCTATAGAAGATGCTTCATCAGGCTATGGAGAACATGGAGTGGAGACATCACCTGCTAGCAATGGATCTCGGTCTGTCAGGAAACCTCCATTTTCTTATGCTCAGCTGATTGTACAAGCCATCATCTCTCAATCAGACAAACAGCTGACTCTTAGTGGCATTTATGCTTACATCAGCAGACATTACCCCTATTACAGACCCAATGATAAGGGCTGGCAGGTTAGTTGGTGTAACTTCAAGAATGATGGGAATTATTGTATTTAATGATTTGGTTGTTTCGCAGAATTCTATCCGACACAACCTCTCGCTTAATAGATTTTTTGTAAAAGTTCCTCGGTCGCAAGAAGAGCCTGGAAAAGGATCATTTTGGAGGATTGAGCCATCTTCAGAGGCAAAGCTTGTTGAACAGGCTTTCCGGAAAAGGCGGCAGAGAATTGGAAATGCATTTGTAACGTCAAATTCGGATATGTCGAGGTTCGTACTTGCTATTTATTTTATTTAGTGCAATTTATACTGCGAGAGTGTTTTTTATTTGTGTTTTTCAAAGTGTTTATCAAGATTTTAGTTTGTATTTTAGTATTAATGTAAGTTAATACTTTTTGGTTTTTTTTCACTAGATTGCAAAGTTAAAATTAATGGTTAAAAATTGAGCCAAAAATTATTTGTTTTAATGTATTGTATGCAAGTGTATTTTTTTAAGGCGAATAAGGTGCTTGTTGAATTAAAATTAAATTAATTACTTTCTACTTTTTAGTTTTTTTGCTAGATGGCAATCTGGAAAATGTAATGAAAACATTAACCCATTAAATTTAAAATATTATTTAATTATTTTCTACTTTTTAATTTATTGTCAACTGCCATCTAGCGATTGTAAGAAAACCTCAGCCAGCGAAGTATAAGATCTATTGGGGAAATATTATTTGTAAAAAACACCACCGTTACAGATTTGACACTCAGTGACATATATAAGCTAACTAGCGGGGGCACCCGGCGTTGCCCGGGGTTTTTAGAGGTTTACCTAATGCGTTTCTTTTTCGCTCCCGTTTCCTTCCCGCTTGCGCTACCGCTCCCGGTCGTTATCCGTTCCCTGTCGCTTTTCCGCTCATTTTTTTGCTCAGTTTCCCCCCCCCCAGATCCGATTCTACACACATACATACATTCATACATACATACATACATACATACATACATACATACATACATACATACATACATACTTTGAATGAGCATTTAGTGCCGAAATATTGTAAAAAACACATACATACATACATACATACATACATACATACATAAACACACACACAAACACACATACTTGCACATACACATACATACGCACCTACATATATATATATACTAGCGGAGGTACCCGGGGTTTTTAAAGGGTTTTCTAATGCTTGTCTCTCGCTCCCGTTTCCTTCCCCGCTTGTTTTCCCGCTCCCGGTCGCTTTCCCGTTTCTGCTTGCTCTCCCGTTTTTGGTCGGTTTTTC
Source organism: Erpobdella octoculata (assembly GCA_963978895.1). Taxonomy (NCBI): domain Eukaryota; kingdom Metazoa; phylum Annelida; class Clitellata; order Hirudinida; family Erpobdellidae; genus Erpobdella; species Erpobdella octoculata. The sequence goes on along the minus strand of OZ022240.1, from coordinate 16,762,019 downwards.
CTCCCGGTCGCTTTCCCGTTCCCGGTCTGTTTTTTGCTTCAGGTCGTTTTTCGCTCCCAGACGCTTTCCCGTTCCGGTTTTTTCCCGCTCCCGGTCGATTTCCCGTTCCGGGTTGCTTTCCCGCTCCCGGTCACTTTTGCTCTCTCGGTCGCTTTTCTGCTCCCGGTTGCTTTCCCGTTCCCGGTCGCTTTCTCGGTCGCGTTCCCTTTCCCGCTCGATCTTTCGCTCTCAGTTGGCTTCCCGTTTCCGCTCATTTATGTATGTATATATATATATATGTGACGGGATTCTGCTCGGGTATTGATGCCTGACGACGAAACAACTGAGATAAACTAAACAAGGTTTAACAGTTTATTAATATAACACAAACGACACTAACCGGACAGAGCTTCACCTCTCAAAATCGCACGAAGAAGAGAACTCCAATTCCAAACGCAAAATTTCCTTATATAGCCTAGCACACGTGTCAATTTCAATCCACAAAAACCACCAATCCGAATGCAGCCTGAATTCCACGTGACCGTTTGACTAACCCCACGTGACCGTTTGACACACAAAAGTTTACAAAGGCAATATACATCAAAATCACCGCAACGAAGTAATAATATTAAACTAAACTCCTTTTCCAAACAGATAATTCGTTTTATAATTTGATATACTAAAAAGTTTTACATTAGCGACGATACAAATGGCTAGAAACGACACTTAGTCAAAAGGAATTATGATAATTACTTAACGAGCCAATCACAACGCAGAACGAAAGCGCTTACGTCAGCACTCAACAAATTTACAAGAAAGTGTGCTTAAAATATGTTACATTTCACGCTACAACTTATTTAATACTCATCCGAAATCGATAAAATTAGGTACCAATAAAGGACTACACAATATCTATACAACGTAGTAAAAATTATTATCAAAAACTTAATAGGAAAGACGCTAGAACTAAAAGCACACCAAAAACGAGCAAGTTTGATTAATAAGCGAACCGACGCTACCTCTCTAGTCGGCGTTTTTCATCGCGCTCTCAACCTAGTCCGCGCAATAAAGTTATTCACAAAAGAAATTACAATCGACGATGGAGACAACCGTCACAATATATATATATAGCCCCGCTCGCTCACCCGCTCCACTCCGCTCATTTTGAGACGGATTTCAAATTTTTTTTCTCTATATTTGATTCCCCTTGACTCTCAAAGTTGTGTGTAAATTTAATTACGATCGGATGAATGGTGTAGCAATGCATAAAGGACATACATACATACATACATATTGCCCGGGGTTTTTAGAGGTTTACCTAATACGTTTCTTTTCGCTCCCATTTCCTTCCCGCTCCAGGTCGTTATCCGTTCCCTGTCGCTTTCCCGCTCATTTTTTCGCTCTCAGTTCCCCCCCTAGATCCGATTCTACATACATACATACATACATACATACATACATACATACATACTACATACCTACATAGATACATACTTTGAATAAGTATTCAGTGCCGAAATATTGTAAAAAACACATACATACATACATACATTATGTATGTATGTATGTATGTGTTTTTTATGATACATACATACACACATACATACATAAACACAGACACACATACATGCACATACACATACATACATACATACACGCATACATACGCACATACATATATATATATAGTTCCCGCTCGCTCACCCGCTCTGCTCCGCTCATTTTGTGACGGATTTCAAATTTTTTTTTTCTATATTTGATTCCCCTTGACTCTCATGGTTGTGTGAAAATTTCATTACGATCGGATGAATGGTGTAGGAATGCATAAAGGACATGAATATATACATATATACATATATACATACAAACATTCATTTTTATATATATACTAGCGGGGTTACCCGGCGTTGCCCGGGGTTTTTAGAGGTTTTTCTAATGTTTGTCTCTCTCGCTCCCGTTTCCTTCTCCACTTTCCCGTTTTCGTCGCGTTCCCGGTCGCTTTTCCGCTCTCGTATGTTTTTCTGCTCCCGGTCGCTTTCCCGCTCAGAAGTTTTGTTATCGATTTTCTCTCTTGCTCGCGTTTCCTTCCAAGCTTGCTCTCCCGATTCCAGTCGCTTTCCGCGTTCCCGGTCGCTTTCCGCGTTCCCGGTCGCTTTCCCGTTCCCGGTCGCTTTCCCGTTCCCGGTCGCTTTCCCGTTCCCGCTCACGCTTGCTCTCCCGTTCCCGGTCATGCTTGCTCTCCCGTTCTTGGTCACGGTTGCTCTCCCGTTCCCGTTCCCGTTCACGCTCATTTTCTCTTTTCCATTCTTTCATAACTTCTGTTAGCCTATAAAACGTAAAATAGATTTGCTAAGACTATATATATATATATATATATATATATATATATATATATATATATATATATATGAATGTTTGTGGGTTAGTTTGTCTATTATAGAAACGGGAAAGCGACCCGGAACGGACAGCGAGCGGGAACGGAAAAGCAAGCGTGAGCGGGAATAGGAGAGCAAACGTGAGCGGGAACGGGACAGCGACCGGGAACGGGAAAAAGACCGGGAACGGGAAAGCGACCGGGAGCGGGAAAGCGACCGGGAGCGGGAAAGCGACCGGGAGCGGGAAAGCGACCGGGAGCGGGAAAGCGACCGGGAGCGGGAAAGCGACCGGCAGTGGGAAAACGACCGAAAACGGGAAAGCGAACAGGAGTGGGAAAGCAGGTGGGAAAGGAAACGGGAGAGAAAGAGACAAACATTAGAAAAACCTCTAAAAAACCCGGGCAACGCCGGGTATCTCCGCTAGTACATACATAAACACTCACACAGACACACATAAATGCACATACACATACATACATACATACACACATACATATATATATAGTTCCCGCTCGCTCACCCGCTCCGCTCCGCTCATTTTGTGACGGATTTCAAATTTTTTTTTTATATTTGATTCCCCTTGACTCTCAAGGTTGTGTGAAAATTTCATTACGATCGGATGAATGGTGTAGCAATGCATAAAGGACATTAACATATATACATATATACAAACATTCATTTTTATATATATATATATATATATATATATATATATATATATATATATATATATATATATATATATATATATATATATATATATATATATATATATATATATATATATATATATATATATATATATATAGTTCCCGCTCGCTCACCCGCTCTGCTCATTTTGTGACGGATTTCAAATTTTTTTTCTATATTTGATTCCCCTTGACTCTCAAGGTTGTGTGAAAATTTCATTACGATCGGATGAATGGTGTAGCAATGCATAAATAACATACCTATATACATATATACATACATGCATACATATATACATACATATATACAAACATTCATTTTTATATATAGATTAGAAATAAATCGTTATGTACTTGCTTTGAGTATACATATAGTAATAATGTAATAAAATATAAGTTTATACTTTAGTATTTACAGTAGTTAATATTTTAGCTCTGCTCCTGTGTCTCCAAACCATCTCGAGGAAACTGTTGATGGCCCACACTCTCTACAGGGCACACCTCTACAGGGAACACAGTCTCTCCAAGGAACACCTCTCCAAGGCACACGCTCTCTCCAGGTCACACAGTCTCTCCAGGACACACATTCTCTTCAGGGTATTGATGATCAGCTAACAACACGACCAAACATTTTAAAGAAACCACAAATTCAACAAGTTCCTATAAAATTTAATCAAGGAGGTTAGTTTATTTTCAAATTTCTTTCAATTGAAAGTTTAAAATAATCTAAAAAAATTATGTACAGCTGGAATCATGTTATCTCAAAAATTCATTCATCTTACAAAAGAGGGTGGCGTTCAGTTCATCAAGTCAGAAGCTGATGCTGCCAATGGTGGGTTTAATGACTCATTTGAATACAAATCAGTAATTTGAGTTAAATTTAATCCCTTAACTAAAATCCATTATCTGTTGGTATAAAAAATAGTTAAATTAGTTAGCGACATCAGTTATAGCAAAATACGTCTTATAACGAATGAATTTGTCGGCACGAACAAAAATAGGCCTTTAAACCATTGTAGCAACTCTGGCTATTACAAAGTTGGTTATAACAAAATTCTGCTTATAACTAAAAATTATTACTTTATTATGACTAAATTATATGAACTGTTTGTTATTTTATCTTCTATTTAATTAATTAGTTACACAGCAAGAGCAGCAGCTGAAGTTGATAACTACTGTCACTGGCAACAACTTTGATTCCCCTAGCATCCTTGCAAGCCAATCAATTCCTGTGACAACTGCAGCAACTATCAACAACAGCAAAGGAATTTCTCTTGGTCTCCAAAACATACCTGTCAATTCACATGGAGGTAGCTCATATAATTGTACTTTTTTTGTGTTTATAAATTGGCTGTTCAAATGGTGGCAGAACAAAATGTATTTTTGGATTAATCTAATATATACAAGTGAAATTTAATTTAAAAAATTGCATGTTGCTTTTAAGACAGTGATAAAGTTGTATAGTGACATCGTGTATTGTAAAAAGATTGCCCGGGCAAATAGTAAGCAAAAGATGTTTATAGTTGCTATGACGATGAAAGTTTGTGTTGTCATTATCATTATGCATCTTTAAATTATTTTCTTACTAGCAGGTTACGAGGCGTTGCCTGGGGTTTTGGAGATATTTTTCTCTCTTGCTCCCATTTCCTTCCTCACTTGCTCTCTCGCTCCCGGTCGTTTTCCCGCTTGGTTTACTATTCCTGCTCATTCTCCAGTTCCTGTTTCCGACATTATACCAGTACCGGCGGTACCAGTAGAACCGGTATTTGGCCTGGAAATACCGGTACCGGTAAAAAACCATACTAGCACAGCCCTAATATATATATATATATATATATATATATATATATATATATATATATATATATATATATATATATATACTAGCGGGCTTTTTAGAGGTTTTTCTATCGTTTTTCTCACGCTGCCATTTCCTTTCCCGCTTGCTCTCATGCTCCCAGTCGCTTTCCCACTTTTCGACCACCTAGAGCTCTAAAACTTTCAGGAAAGCTTTATTATTCTGGATGACAATACATGAATTTAATGTTTCCGACATGAATTAGGCCGTAAATCAATTAAAATTAATCAGACAGTTCAAGATACTCTTTTATAGGAAACAGATATATATATATGTATATACATATGTTTATATATATATAATATATATATATATATATATATATATATATATATATATATATATATATATATATATATATATATATATATATATATATATATATGTGTGTATATATTCATTGAATTCAAGTGCTTTTAGTATTTTATTTTACTTTCATCTGTTTTAACTTTGAATTTATTTTTTTCATTTTTTTTCAGTCATAAATATCATATTTTGATAAAAAAAATTGTGTGTGATTTCATTAAATCAGATACTCCTGCATTCCTCTTCATAAACCCATCACAAGCTGGTCTATCTTCGCCAAAGGTGAATCAAGAAGCGGGAATCCTTCCTGTTGCAGTCATACAGCAATTCCAACAACAACAGCCGATATCTCCTCGCATTTCCGTCCATCATCAACCTCAGCACGGCACACTCCCTCATTCTCAGCAGCAGATGTCTGCTCTTCTTTTACAAAAATTTATTCAACAGGGGGCAATGGTTGTAGGGAAGATGCCAGGAGACATGCAGCAGCAACAATCCCAGTCACAACCCACTGGAGGGGTTTATTCTTTAGCTCCAGGAAGTGTTCAGCTTTTGCTCGGGCCTCAAATTGGTGCCAGTCCACCTGCTCAGGCTCAGCAACAGTTCATTCTGTTGCCTTCCTTCCAACAGGGAATTGTTGGATCCAAGGCTGATGTAGATGACAAGGTTGGTATTAATGTCCGAGTTGTTATTATGAGTTATTATCACATTATGAGTTTGTTTATTCTGTTATCAATATATATAAATACAAAATCACATTAAAATATTTTAAAACAAGTAATAGGTATAATTGAGGAAGAGGTACTGCATCAGATCTGTTTGTGCTGAAGAGTCATACTGCAACGAAGTGGAGCAAGTTGATTTTTGAACACATTTATCAAGCATGCATTCTCTGGTATAAAAAAGGCTTTATTTGCCAACGCCTTTGATGTTTTTACTTAAAACATTTATTTGTGATCATCCGATACCAGAACACAAAGATCTCGTTTAACTCTTGTTACTTCTAACTTCTTTCTACCATGGAGTTCCTGAATTTTGACTTTTTGCTAATTCGTCCTATCAATCATCATCTCAACTCATCGTGCCGACGGGGAGACTGAAGAGCGCCGGAGACAGAAGATTTGCAGTTGCTGGCCCAAGATTATGGAATACTCTTCTCCAGAGGTCACCTCCGCAGCAACAGTTGAAAGCTTCAGGAAATGTCTCAAGATGCATCTGTTCCAGTGGCCTTGAAACCCTTTAGGACTTATGCCACTTTAAATTTGTCAAACATTATTATTATTATTATTACTGAAAAAGAGTCCAAAAATAATTCACTAAAGCCATTCACGGTTTCAGGGCACTGACCTATCCAGTCAAACTTTAACGACTGGGGCTAAATACTTTGAGCATTGTTGTCTAATAGGCGACTTATGTCTCTGCAACGAAATAATCCACAACCTTATTTAATGTAACATCTCAGAATTCCCTACTTTTCATCCTTTTCACCTGCACTAAGAGAAATGTTCCACAAGATACACAGACAACAGTTCTTCATCAACTGAGTCATCAAACCCTGGAACTCCCTTTCCCTCAATATCATCAACTCAACAACTTTATCTTGTTTCAAATCCTGCGTTGCACTAATAAACCATAAAGACCATATCCTAATTAAACAATTGCATTTTTTTGCATTTTATCTATTTTTCTGACTGCACAAATTTATGTAAGTGGTCAAGAGATGATCCTTGAATTTGTTTTAATAAATAAATATTAAATTTTTTTTTTGTTTATGAAAATTCATAGTGTTTTATTCAGAGCAAAGATGTGAAGGTTTTCATGGCTCTTCAACAGCATCAACAACAACAGCAACTTCTACAAAGTCTTCAACATCAGCAGAACATTAGTCATCAATTGTTACGAGACATTCAACAACAGCAATTACAGCAACAAGAGAATGGCTATTCAAATAATTCTCTTATAAAGTCAGAAAATTTAGAGAAGGATACAAGGAAAGAAAGTATCCCAGTTCAGGTATGGTTGTGGCTGACATTTGTTCATAAAAATAGTTCTGTTAGTAATCTGTGATGTTTTTATATTTTCAATGTGATCGCCACGACTTCTTTTATTTTCATGTTCATTCTACTGAATAATGCTTTACTTCAATAATTCTTTTCTTATTAGTTACTATTAATCTATCAAAGATTGTGAAGTGTTTCAAGCTTTCAGTTTCACTAGGATGGGTCAAAAATTATTGTAATATAAGTTTTTATAAATGTAATATTTAATTTTACAGCATGTGGCTGTAGATAAAATAACACATCAACTTCCAAGTGATCTTCCTGACACGTCATCGGGAAGCTCCGAACTTCATAACAAGAGGCGAACATTTGAAAATATATTTGACGACACGGTCCCTAAAAAACAGAAGAACTGATCGAATGTTTCTCATTGCTTATATTCATTCATTCACGTGTGTTCTTCCATCGATCGTCAGAAAATTTTTGTTTTTTGTTTCTTTTTAAATATTTTTGTTTGTTGAATACAAGGGCTATTCATATATTTTGTTACTTTGTTTGTAAATATAACAATAAACAATTGTTTTTTTTTTTGCTTTTTCATGTGAATTCATCTTGCTGAATGAAGGTATCAACTACTTATTTACTTACTTGACTGTATAATGGAGACTAGAAAGTGCTGAATGTGTTGTTTTGTTGGTTTTGATATGCAAATTTGTTCAGTTATGCGTGCGCTAGATGTGTTTTGTTTATGAATGTGAGTGTTCAGTTATGATAGCATCACAATTTTGCAATCCTTTTTGTAAAGGCGAGCAATGTTCTTGTCAGTGGTTTTAATCTTCAGGAAAGTTTTTTTTCCTGTATATGTTTTATTTAATGTTACTTTTCAGTTCTGTTGTTGGATTTTGTTTTGTTTTAGTTCTGATTGTCAGCCAACTTTTTAGATTAAAAAAAATTAATATCTCGTTACAGTTAATTAGACTAACAGTTTGCTTGAAGTGGTCTTTGTGTTCACGACAACAACTATTTGGATCAACTCTCATTATCCTTACTATTGAAACAGTTATTATCATCTTTGTTTTCATTATTTTCTCTTAAGTTTAATGACCTGTTACTGGTTTATTTGGAACTTATTGCTGTAGCTGATGGTTGACTGGGAAGGACTGGCAGATAAGTGGGCCCACGATTTCAAGAAACATGTTTTCTTTTTGGTTTTCTGCCTGTAATTATAAACATTTCTGTGGAAATTTAGATTGCCTCTTCCTTCCTGCTGGCCCTGAGGAAGCTGACTGTTGGGCCTATAAATGCAGGGAATCACTGAGTGTACAAATTTTCACACACATTTTATAAAAGTCAAGCTAAAATTAATTAGGCCAGTTTAAGCTTAAAATCTATTGCCTCGGCGAACCGCCAAAACAATACGCGGTAAAATTGCTACTGCCCGGCGGTGTTGCCATAACCAAAAGGCTGATGTGTGCTAGTCTAGCTAAAAAATATCCACGAAGAGAATAAGAAAAGAAGTAAGGTGGTTTTAAAGAAGTTATAAAACTAGGTCATCCACAACAACACTATCCTCAACAAGATGGTTAGCTAAATGTGTAAATTTGAGAATAGTTTACAAGTGCCTTCCGGCCATCATTAGTTTACTCAACATCCAAATGATGTAGACTTTGGGTTTACTGTCAGCAGTGAAAACTTTAAAATTTGGGTTTGGACCGCATTTTTTCATGCAGTTATTTATTTTATCTAATGCTGTGTCCGAGGCACTACAATGCAGGCCAGTGCTATTGACTTGACTGCTGCCAATGCTGTTGAAACTTTGGTGAAGCTGTTAAACGCATGAAAACAGCTGATGTTTCAAAGACTTTCGAAAAGCTAGAAATATCGCTTTAGGGTGGCCGTGACATAAGCAAAATGGCGAAATCATCAGCATTGCAAGATTTTGCCATTGATTTAGTTTTTTACTAAATCATCGTAGGCACTTAATTCAAGTTTGCCGAAAGATATTTAAAACGAAATAAAAGTATTTTTTTTTTTATTCCCGTATTGGACGCATTCAACTCTGAATTACAACAGTGTTGAAGTTTATTCTTTCTTTATAAACGTATTCAAATATCTGCAAAATTCTAAAAAAAATTTTAACATTTAATTCATATAATGAAAAAAAACTCGTCACCCAACAACCGAAACTATTCGGCTTAATAAATAACCAAGATTCAGTAAATAACGTGTTTGGTTGAATTTTAATTGTAATTATTATCTATATATATATAAATGAATGTTTGTATGTATATATGTATGTTATTTATGCATTGCTACATCCATAGATATCTAGATAGGCTATATAGGCTTATTTGCGGTTTTTGTTTGGTTTTACGCGCGCAGTGGAGTTTTAGTTTGTGCCTCCTGACTGACCATAGACAAGAGATTTGTTTACATTTGTCTACACCGGCGGCTTGCCTTACTTCGATAAGCAATTCATTCCAATTTTGCAGTTAACTATTATAAAGCAATGACAGCGCGTTATTTTTTCAATATTTGTTTATCATAGATTAATTTATGACTTTCTATCAAAATTTCTTTGTTTCTTCAGCGCATGCTTTAATTGTTTTTGACAGAAATGACTTTTATAAATTCCCTTGAATCTTTTGATTTAAACTTTAAAACCATAACATTTTAAGAAAATGCTTTTATCTGAAGATAACTGATAGTCATATGTATCTATTTTATGCTAATAGTTTAAGTTTCAGCATAAAATCTGAATTCATGTCTTCAAAGACATTTTCTTAAAAGAGATATCTTAGACTAGACTTAGAACTAAATCCTGACTAGATTAGATTAGCAATAATAGTTACTGGCTTTTTCTAAAGTACATAATACTTTTTAGAATTAACATAGATTATTGAAGTCACTACCAATTCTTCTTTGCCCTGAAATGAATCTACCTGAGACGATTACATTTATTTACCTAGTTTTTAAGCAAGTAAAAAGCACTATGCCAACTATTGAGTTTATATTTATTCCTTTTCACTTTGCGATTACATTTGTGTAGTATCAGTTCAGTACACAGTTTCCAATAATGTTGAAATAGATTTGCAAAAAACTGAGGCAACAAACTATGATTTTACAAGTGTTTTTATTAATACAATAAATTCTATTTGGCTTTTCAATGAACAAAAACTGAAAATGGCACAAAAAATTGAAAATGTAAGTTACTGTCCACTAAATAAAATTGTTTTTGTCTTAAACCTGAACTTTTAAGGTTTTGTGTATTAATTTTTGCTCGCTGATATTGTCTTAACTTGAAAAACTCATAAACGATCGACTTAAGCAGCAGATAGGAATGATTGTCAATGCCATCCTGCGTATCTCTTATATGATCCCCCAGGTTAAAAATATCTTTGGATCCAATTGATGTTAATGTTTGGCGAATAAGTTCTTTTATTTTAATTTCATCTTTGGCATTTGTGGCTGATACATGTTGTCTTAAAAATTTTTCTGCTGTCTGACATACCTAAAAAAAAAAGTGTTTTTTAATACCATATTTATAAATAACAAATCTTAATTTTATCTTACTTTTATAACTCCAGAAGAAGGAAAGACATGACCACCTTTATTTTTCACCACTAGCAGCTGCAGTCCTATTTCATGTCCTTGGTTCTTGTGCTCATCAACTAAACTGTATCTATAAAATTGAAAATATTATTTAGTACTAAAAACACAGGAAACCAAAATTTATGACTGTAACAATTTATAATTTGAACCTGCAAACATTACATTCCAGTTTTTTAAATAGCTTGGATACAATCCAACCAGCTATGTAGCTAATTACATTTTCTATCAAGACTTGAGCAAGCTCTGAGTCGATTCCATAATCACCTGGTTTTTCAAACACTTCTTCTTCATAAATGTTGCCTGTTTAATAAATAAGCAAATAATTAAGATTGGTACCAGCAAAAGAAATAACAATGAAAAGTTTATTACAAATTTCTTTTCTTTCTTTGTGAAGATAATCAAGATAAGAAGTTTCATCTTGCGGCATCACATTCCCTGTTTTCCCTGCCTGAATATTGCATCTAGATAAAATTCATCTGAAAATGGATTGAAATTGGTATGTGGTTGGGTTGTTGTTCGATCCCCCTAGAAAATGTTAATTCTAATCAATATTTGCCCACTTATAACAAATTGTTTTTATACAACCTGCTCGTCTGACTGCCGCAAAGTTGATCTTGGCTGAACTTATAAGTCAAAACATGGCTTTGACACTTGAGTAGGTTTCTGGCTATTTGAAGGATTGATTCAATGTCAATAACAAATCCTTTAAGACCCATCTGCCTAAAATGATGTTAATTATATAGATTGCTTTTAGTTTTTCAGCAAAACATTATCAAAAACATACTTTTTGTCTTGAATAATAAGGATTCCACGAGGAGATTTTAGCTGAAGTAAGTAGTTTCTTAAACTCAGAAGACGTTGCTCAAACAATGCAAAATTTTGCAGTGTTAATGGTCCCTTGAAAGATGGTGCATTGGGATTTTTGCTATTGAAAATATCAAATAAACAGTCTATTGCTTCTATAAATTCTACAGTCGGTGCCACGTCTTCAAAACCTGCCATTTTACATCGATTCATCAATTTTAAAGCTGCAGCAACAGATGAGCTTAATGTTTGAGCTGCCAGTTTCACTTTCATCTTCTGATTTTTAAAATTGATATGTTGCTTGGTAAGTTTGTTAGCTGCTCTGAGTCCAGCTTCTTGTTGAATACCATCAAGTTGTGATATGTGAGACCACTTTATTGCACCAGAAGAAGAGAAAATAGTGTGGTATGCAGAAAATAAATTTCTCACTAGTTTCAGCATGTGACATGCATCAAAAATTATATATATTTTCCTGTTGCTTGATGAGCAAAACCATGTTTTTAAAGATCTTGTAAAATCTAACTTACACCCAAGCAGTTTCACCATTGTAACATTTGCAGGTAAGCCATCCATGACTAAAGAAATCACCTGGGGATTATTTTCAATTAATTTATTATTTTTGTTTTGCAATGAAAAACATATAAGTTACTTACCGAAATTCCTATGCTTTCTAATTTATCAATTGCATACAAAACCAAATCTTTCTGAATTATGGCTGGCAGTCCATTGGTGCAATAATAAGCAATAGGCATTTTCCAATAGCCCGTTGTACCAACGAGCAAAAACACCAAAACTGGATCCACAACCTACAACATTAGATATTACTAACCAAATATAACTTTAAAATGTTAAAGTCTAAAGGACTCACCCAAATCAACGAATCCTGACATGGTACCACTCTGGCTATCAAAAGTGATATGTTTATGAATAGCCATAGAATCAATCATAAGATTGCAGTTACTGTACTCTTCTGGTTTCTGGATTTTAAGACTGGCCAAAGTATTTAGGACCTGAGAATTAAAGCCACGTCTGGCATCTGTGCTTTCTAACCATCTAAACAACCAAGCAAAAATATAATAAGAGTATAAAATTAAGAAAAAACATTATTTTAATGCTATCCAGCCATTCAATTCAAATTAAACAAAACAAGTGCATATATAATAAAGTTTTACCTTCTTAAAGTCCTTGGACTAGGCAAACTGATGCCTGATGATCTGAGGTAGTCATAAGCCTTTGGTCCATATAAATGTAAAGTTATTGCAAATTTTTTCTGTTCTTCAGTATACTCTTTAAAACCATTAGACAACAAGTGAACAGGAAAACCTTAGAATTTTATGTAAATAAAATATAACTATATAAATATGTATATCTGAATTTGTTCAATAAAGATAATTTATATTTATACTTGTACTTGACGTTTTTAGCTGGCAGTTTAGTTTTCTGTTGATGTCACGCAATTGCTTCATCTCATATTTCAATTTCAATAACGGAAAACTGGTTACACGCTTCATGACAACAAAGTAATGAAACGGATGTATGACCCTTTTAAGTTTTAAGCTTTGTGGCCTTGCCTTCTTTAAATTTAAGTCTTTTAAGTCAGAGTCTTTAATGATTTTACTTTGTTTACAAACAGCGACAGGATATATGAGCTCGGGAAGTCAATTAACACTAAGTATAGTTCTTATACAGGTTTTTCAAATAAAAAACACAGCAACATCTACAAAAAAACTAGAGCTTTAGCAGATTTCTCAGGTATCGTCATAATACACCGGCAACAAATATCGCTCAAATGAGCAAATGTAAACAAGCTCAGGTTGAAAATGGCAGCTTTCAAATTGTGCCGGAAATAGATTGATATGTCCCATCTATATATCTATGGCTACATCATTCATCCGATCGTAATATTTCACACAACCTTTATTTTGCTAATAGAAATATATATAAAAATAATAGAAATAATTATTGGAATAAATATTTAATGACATTATTATTAACGACATTTTTCTATTTTGTAATTATTATTCCTCTTATTTTAATTATTATTAATATTATTAATTGCGAAAACTAACTAATTTGCTAATATTATTCCTATTATTGGAAAGTTCGACGCTTTGCGGCTAGCAAGTATTTTTATCGCACTTCAGTTCTGCGTACCTCATTAATTATTCATTTTAGTCGCACGCGATTGATTGAAGGCTCTGGAATTTCCACAACCTCATGCTGTGCTAATTATTCAAACGAAATGTTTATTTTCGATAACATTTTATCCGGTGGTTAATGGGAACTCGAAATGTTGTGCATCGAATTTAATTTAATAAAAATTTTATCAACCGCATTTATTAATATTTGCAAAACTGCTCTACTTTTTGAAAAAAGCTCAATGCTACTAAATTTAAAGATTTTGGCCCAGCAACTTTAGCCTGTCTAAAACAAAAATTTTCACTCCCATGCAGCTTCAATTAATGAATTTTTCATTACAATATGTATGTTTTGTTGAAATACATCTTTTACAGAACTAATGTAGCTTTTCTCGGCAGTTTAGAGTGCACAAAGTAATCGAGCAGCATTTCAGCCATATTTACTATTTATTTACATTGCAAATTGCTGTATGAAAACATTGGAACAAACTTTATCATTGATTTTTTTTATTTATCCTCTATCCATCAACCAAAATGAGTTTTAAAACATGTATAAACTGAGAAACTAGAGCAAGAAAAAACAAATTATACACACAACAATACAGTAATACTCCAAAATGAGAAAAAATAAGGTAAAATTATTGCAATTTGAAACATATTAATTTATAAAACACACAAAAACTATACAGCAATTAAAAAAAATAAACAGCAATACAAAAATTCTTGAAAAATTTAAAGCAGATAAATTTATAAAACAAATAAAAATATACACACAAAAACAGCGATACTACCATGTGAAAAACAATAAAGTGAAATTATTGCACATTGACAATTCAAAGCATATAAGTTTACAAAGTGAATTAAATTATACACACAACAAACAATACAGTAATACTCCAAAATGAGAACAAATAAGGAACAATTATTGCAATTTGAAACATATGAATTTATAAAACAAATAACAATAGATACACACACAAACTATACAGCAGTTAAAAAAATAGACAGGAATACAATAATGTCTGTAAGAATGTTGAAAGTTTATGAAGTGGCGTGCTTCACTTTTAAGTTGGTTAAAGAGATGTCTGTTTTGAAGGTGTTGTGTTTACATGATAATAGAATAACTGGCAACTTCTTTGGAATATGAGGATCCTTCGACCTAAAAATTCAAAATCAGCACAAGTTAAAGTTTAAAAAAAGTCAGTAGTTTACTTTAAATCTAATTTAACTGATGTATTGCAAAATTCACCTGCATTTTTGATTCACTTTGCTGCCATTTGCATTTATTCTAATGAATTGTGAACGTCTTAGTGTTAGCATTACTTCTGCTTTACAGTTTGTATTTTTTTTACCTCCATATCTGCTTTTATGTTGACAGTGATAAACTTTCTGCAACATTTCAGTAAATTGATTTTTTTAATGCAGAAACTAGTTTAAGGTATAATGTAATTATAAATAAAAATCATCGTATTTGCCAAAGCAACTTTTTTACCTTGAAAAGAATTTTCTGTCCAACATCAGGAAAAGTTGTTGATTAAAATTATCGGTAATTATGACCTGCAACTTTAAAATGCATGCTTCGTCAATTGAACTGTTACAAAAACAACAAGCTTTCACATTCGCGTCAAACTCATCTCCATTCATTGCGGCCATTTCAAATTACTATTGTTTAGCTAGGACAGCGACTATTGTTCTTGCTAGTACAGCGACTTTTGTTAAAAATAGATCACTCGCAGCATGATTCAACTGGATGGAAATTCCAGAGCCGCCAACCAATCGCACGCGTCAAAAAATGAATAATTAATGAGGTACGCAGAACTGAAGTGCGATAAAAATACTTGCTTGCGGCTATATTTTGAGGTCACTGCTATTGCCCCGGCGGTTCGACGTGATTACAATCGGTAAAATTGCTACTAACCCTAACCCTAGCTCTAACCCTAACCCTAGCTCTAACCCTAACCCTAACCCTACCTCTAACCCTATCCCTACACCTAAACCCTATCCTAGGTAGTAGCATACAAATTTCAAAATAATTTTTTTTTAATTTCATTAATATTTTTATATAAAGGTACAAATTCTGAGTTTGAATATACCATATAGTGTACAAAAAAATAAAATTAATAAAGATATAGCGAATCAAAGATCGGTCGCTGCTATTGCCCCGGCGGTTCGACGTGATTACAATCGGTAAAATTGCTACTAACCCTATCCCTAACCCTAGCTCTAACCCTAACCCTATCCCTACCCCTAAACCCTATCCTAGGTAGTAGCATTAAAATTTCAAAATATTTTTTTTAAATTTCATTAATATTTTTATACAAAGGTACAAATTCTGAGTTTGAATATACCATATAGTGTACAAAAAAATAAAATTAATAAAGATATAGCGAATCAAAGATCGCGTACCGCCGTGGCAATAGCATTAACGCAAAGGTCGCTTACCGCCGTGGCAATAGCATTAACGATATTTGAGCATACGCCATAACTCAATATAAACAAGTTAAAAATAAATAAATCACCGAAGTAGTAGTCGGCGGGTTTTTCCCAATTTTAAATATGTTGTAAATTATTATTATTAACGACAATTTACTATTTTATAAAAAAACGTGTTCATATGCAACTGGCTATAATAGTCAAAGTTATTACTATAATAGCGCATAGGTGTTGTTTTTGGGCTTAGAGTGCGATTTGAGTGCGACTTATTTTACTATTAATATGTAAAAACTAACACGCGCGCGAACCGTGCGTCAAGTGCTGGTATATATAATGCATCGAACGTCATCACTCAGTATAAACAAGTTGAAAATAAACAAATCTCCGAAGTACGCCGGCGGGTTTTCCCAATAATATTGAGCATATGTAAATTATTATTAACGACAATTTACTATTTTGCAATTATTATTCCTCTAATTTTAATTATTAATAATATTATTATTAACGAAAATTAACTAATTTGCTAATATTATTCCTATTATTGGAAAGTTCGACGCTTTGCGGATATATTTAATAAAATTATTATCAAAGACATTTTTCTATTTTGTAATTATTATTAAGCGTGCGTCAGTTGCTGGTTCCCTACTATAAAAGCGCAATGATGTAATATGTATGTCACCCGATTAGCATCTGCATGTCTGAAAAAACTCACGTTTATAGATTATGAGACGCTGAACACAATTTGTTAAGCCACTTTATGTTAAAAATGTTTAAATAAAAAGTTATTAGCCGCGAAAGTTCTACGTTTTGCGGATATATATAATGCATCGTACGAAAATAAATAAATCTTCGAAGTAGAAAGCCGGCGGGTTTTCCCCAATTATAATTATATAAAAATATAAATTATTCCAATATTTTAATTATTAATAATATTATTAATAAAGAAAATTAACTCATTTGCTAATATTATTCCTATTATTGGAAAGTTCTACGCTTTGCGGATACATTTAATTATTATTCCTCTTATTGTAATAATTGCTAATATTATTCCTATTATTGGAAAGTTCGACGCTTTGCGGATACATTTTGTGCATACGTCATAACTCAATATAAACAAGTTGAAAATAAATAAATCACCGGCGGGTTTTCCCAATATCAGCCATTGAAGGTTGGGTTTTTTGTAGGCGGTTCTATTCATTATCAGACATTAAAGGTTGGGTTTTTTTGTAAGATGTTTTTCCAAAATTGCCCAATAAAAGTTTATTTTATCCGTTGGAGTTTTTTTTCTATATTAGCCGTTACAGTTTGTTTTTTTACATAGGCTGTTTTTCCGATACCATTCAATTAAATATTGTGTTTTTCGTCGGCTGTTATATCCATAAACATACAATATAGGCTTTTTTCGTTGACGGATTTTTCACTATCACCCAATAAATATGGGTTTTTTCGTAGGCTGTTTTTTCTAATATCACTCATTAAAGGATTTTTTTGTAGGCAGATTTTTTAAAATCATCCAATCATATAGAAGACCATTCCAAAACGTGTTCAAGTGAAAAATCATATGCTACTGGCCATAATAGTCACACGCTTCGCTTGCATATTGCGAAGCGTGCGTAAAGTTATTACTATAATAGCGCATTGGTGTTGTTTTTGAGCTCAGAGTGTGATTTGAGTGCGTCTACCTTTACTATTAATATGTAAAAACTCACACGCTTCGCGCGCGAAGCGTGCTTCAAGTGCTGGTTCCCTACTATAAAAGCGCAATGATGTATGTATTATGTATTATGTATGTATTATGTCACCCGATTAGCATCTGCAGGTCTGAAAAAACTCACGTTGATAGATTATGAGACACTGAACAAGGTTTGTTAGGGCACTTTTTTGTTTTGCAATTATTATTCCTCTTATATTAATTATTATTATTAACGAAGATTTACTAATTTGCTAATATTATTCCTATTATTGGGAAGTTCTATGCCTTGCGAATATATTTAATGAAATTAATAATAACGACAATTTACTATTTTCTAATTATTATTCCTCTTATTTTAATTATTAATAATATTATTATTTACGAAAAATTACTAATTTGCTAATAATATTCCTATTATTGGAAAGTTCGACTCTTTGTGGAAATATGTAATGAAATTATTATTAACGACATTATTTATTTTAATACATTATATATAATATATTAATATATTAAATAAAAAGTTATTAGCCGCGAAAGTTTAACGCTTTGCGAATATAATTTGAGCATACGTCATAACTCATTATAAACAAGTTGAAAATAAATAAATCACCGAAGTAGTACATCGGCAGGTTTTCCCAATATCAGCCATTGAAGATTGTGTTTTTTGTTGGCGTTTTTTTTCATTATCAGCCATTAAACGTTGGGTTGTTTCTTAGGCTTTTTTTTCACTAGCTTTTTTTTTCACTATCACCCAAAATATGTTGTTCATTTCGTAGGCGGTTTTTTCACTATCACCCAAAAAATGTTGTTTTTTTCGTAGGCTGTTTTTCCGATACCATCAAATAAATAGTGTTTTTCATAGGCGGTTTTTTCACTATTACCCATTTAACATAGTTTTATTCGTAGGCTGTATTTTCCAAATCGCCCTTTAAAGGTTTTTTTTGACGTAGGCTTTTTTCCTAAATCATCCAATCAAATAGAAGACCATTACTAAACGTGTCCAAGTAAAAAATCATCTGCTACTAACTATTTTGGTCACACGCTTCGCTTGCGAAGCGTGCGTAAGGTTATTACTATATTATCGCATTGGTGTTGTTTTTGTGCTTAGATTCCCTACTATAAAAGCGCAATGATGTAATATGTATGTATTATGTATTATGTCACCCGATTAGCATCTACAGGTCTGAAAAAACTCACGTTGATAGATTATGAGACGCTGAACACGGTTTGTTAGGGCACTTTTTTGTTAAAATGTTTAAATAAAAAGTTATTAGCCGCGAAAGTTTAACGCTTTGCGGATATATATAATGCATCGTACGTCATCGCTGAATATAAACAAGTTGAAAATAAATAAATCACCGAAGTAGTAGTCGGCGGGTTTTCCCCAATTTTAAAAAAGTTATAAATTATTATTAACGACAATTTACTATTTTGCAATTATTATTCCTCTTATTTTAATTATTATTATTAACGAAGATTAACTATTTTGCTAATATTATTCCGATTATTGGAAAGTTCGACGCTTTGCGGATACATTTAATGAAATTATTATTAACGAAATTTTACTATTTAGAAATTATTATTCCTCTTATTTTAATTATTAATAATATTATTATTTACGAAAATTAACTAATTTGCTAATATTATTCCTATTATTGGAAAGTTCGACGCTTTGTAGATATATTTAATGAAATTATTATTAACGACATTATTTATTTTAATACATTATATATAATATATTAATATATTAAATAAAAAGTTATTAGCCGCGAAAGTTTAACGCTTTGCGAATATAATTTGAGCATACGTCATAACTCATTATAAACAAGTTGAAAATAAATAAATCACCGAAGTAGTACATCGGCGGGTTGTCCCAATATCAGCCATTGAAGATTGGTTTTTTTTTCATTATCAGCCATTAAAAGTTGGGTTGTTTCTTAGGCTTTTTTTCAATATCACCCAAAATATGTTGTTCATTTCGTAGGCGGTTTTTCACTATCACCCAATAAATGTTGTTTTTTTCGTAGGTTGTTTTTCCGATACCATCAAATAAATAGTGTTTTTCTTAGGCGGTTTTTTCACTATCACCCAATTAACATGGTTTTTTTCGTAGGCTGTTTTTTCCAAATCGCCCATTAAAGGTTTTTTTACGTAGGCATTTTTTTCTAAATCATCCAATCAAATAGAAGACCATTCCAAAACGTGTCCAAGTGAAAAATCATCTGCTACTTACTATTTTAGTGTTGTTTTTGTGCTTAGAGTGCGGTTTGAGTGCGACTAATATGTAAAAACTCACACGCTTCGCGCGCGAAGCGTGCGTCAAGTGCTGGTTCCCTACTATAAAAGCCCAATGATGTATTATGTATTATGTCACCCGATTACCATCTGCAGGTCTGAAAAAACTCACGTTGATAGATTATGAGACGCTGACCACGGTTTGTTAAGGCACTTTTTTGTTAAAATGTGTAAATAAAAAGTTATTAGCCGCGAAAGTTTAACGCTTTGCGGATATATATAATGCATCGTACGTCATCCTTCAATATAAACAAGTTGAAAATAAATAAATCACCGAAGTAGTAGTCGGCGGGTTATTCACAATTTTAAACAAGTTGTAAATTATTATTAACGACAATTTAATATTTTGCAATTATTATTCCTCTAATTTTATTTATTAATAATATTATTATTAACGAAAATTAACTAATTTGCTAATATTATTCCTATTATTGGAAAGTTCGACGCTTTGCGGATACATTTAATGAAATTATTATTAACGACATTTTACTAGTTTGCAATTATTATTTCTCTTATTTTAATTATTAATAATATTATTATTTACGAAAATTAACTAATTTGCTAATATTATTCCAATTATTGGAAAGTTCGACGCTTTGTGGATATATTTAATGAAATTATTATTAACGACATTTTTTATGTTAATATATTATATATAATATATTAAATAAAAAGTTATTAGCCGCGAAAGTTTAACGCTTTGCGAATATAATTTGAGCATACGTCATAACTCATTATAAACAAGTTGAAAATAAATAAATCACCGAAGTAGTACATCGGCGGGTTTTCCCAATTTCAGCCATTGAAGATTGGGTTTTTTGTAGGGGTTTTTTTCATTATCAGCCATTAAAAGTTGGGTTTTTTCTTAGGCTTTTTTTCACTATCACCCAATAAATGTTGTTTTTTTCGTAGGCTGTTTTTCCGATACCATCAAATAAATAGTTATTTCATAGGCGGTTTTTTCACTATCACCCAATTAATATGTTTTTTTTCGTAGGCTGTTTTTTTCAAATCGCCCATTAAAGGTTTTTTATGTAGGCATTTTTTCCTAAATCATCCAATCAAATAGAAGATCATTCCAAAATTACAAAACGTGTCCAAGTGAAAAATCATCTGCAACTAACTATATTAGTCAAAGCGAAGCGTGCGTAAAGTTATTACTATATTAGCGCATTGGTGTTGTTTTTGAGCTTAGAGTGCGGTTTGAGTGCGACTAATATGTAAAAACTCACACGCTTAGCGCGCGAAGCGTGCGTCAAGTGCTGGTTCCCTAACATAAAAGCGCAATGATGTATTATGTAATATGTATTATGTCACCCAATTAGCATCTGCAGGTTTGAAAAAACTCACGTTGATAGATTATAAGACGCTGAACACGGTTTGTTAGGGCACCTTTTTGTTAAAATATTTTAATAAAAAGTTATTAGCCGCGAAAGTTTAATGCTATGCGGTTATATATAATGCGACGTACGTCATCTTTCAATATAAACAAGTTGAAAATAAATAAATCACCGAAGTAGTAGTCGGCGGGTTTTTCCCAATTTTAAACAAGTTGTAAAATATTATTAACGACAATTTACTATTTTGCAATTATTCTTCTTCTTATTTTAATTATTAATAACGAAAATTAACTAATTTGCTAACATTATTACTATTATTGGAAAGTTCTACGCTTTGCGGATATATTTAATGAAATTAATATTAAGGACATTCTACTATTTTGCAATTATTATTTCTCTTATTTTGATTATTAATAATATTATTGGAAAGTTCGACGCTTTGTAGATATATTTAATGAAATTATTATTAACGACATTATTTATTTTAATACATTATATTTAATATATTTATATATTAAATAAAAAGTTATTAGCCGCGAAAGTTTAACGCTTTGCGAATATAATTTGAGCATACGTCATAACTCATTATAAACAAGTTGAAAATAAATCACCGAAGTAGTACATCGGCGGGTTTTCCCAATATCAGCTATTGAAGATTGGGTTTTTTGTAGGCGTTTTTTTTCATTATCAGCCATTAAAAGTTGGGTTGTTTCTTAGGCCTTTTTTCACTATCACCCAAAATATGTTGTTCATTTCGTTGGCGGTTTTTTTCACTATCACCCAATAATTGTTGTTTTTTTCGTAGGCTGTTTTTCCGATACCATCAAATAAATAGTGTTTTTCATAGGCGGTTTTTTATTTATTATTATTCTATATCTATATTACCCGTAACAGTTTGTTTGTTTTTCGTAGGCTGTTTTTCCGATACCATTCAATAAATATTGTGTTTTTCGTAGGCTGTTAGTTCCTAATTTTTCCAATCAATTAGAAGACCATTCCAAAACGTGTCCAAGTGAAAAATCATCTGCTACTAACTATTTTAGTCACACGCTTCGCGAAGCGTGCATAAAGTTATTACTATATTAGCGCATTGGTGTTGTTTTTGTGCTTAGAGTGCGTTTTGAGTGCGACTAATATGTAAAAACTCACACGCTTCGCGCGCGAAGCGTGCGTCAAGTCCCTACTATAAAAGCGCAATGATGTAATATGTATGTCACCCGATTAGCATCTGCAGGTCTGAAAAAACTCACGTTTATAGATTATGAGACGCTGAACACGGTTTGTTAGGGCACTTTTTTGTTAAAATGTTTATATAAAAAGTTATTAGCCGCGAAAATTTAACGCTTTGCGGATATATATAATGCATCGAACGTCATCTTTCAATATAAACAAGTTGAAAATAAATAAATCACCGAAGTTGGCGGGATTTTCCCAATTTTAAACATGTTGTAAATTATTATTAACGACAATTTACTATTTTACAATTATTATTTTTCTTATTTTAATTATTATTATTAACGAAGATTAACTATTTTGGTTGTTGTGATGTTTATTTGTTCAGAAATCAGGTATCGATTTACAGAATGTAACTGGATTTAGAATGATAAAAATAACTCTTGTAACCGGGACGTTACCGTTAAGGAAATAGGTTATCGATATTAATTTATATACACATATACATATATATATATATATACATATATATATATATATATATATATATATATATATATATATATATATATATATATATATATATATATATATATATATATATATATATATATATATATATATATAAACATATACATACATACATATATATATATATATAACACCTCCCTCCTAAGCTATACACGCTGGTGTATGACTTGCTTTGGTGATTTATTACAAGTCGAGATGGAGCGTGTCGTTGTCTATCAGATCGCCTCAGTTGTAATGATGACGATGAACGTGGTATTACTGATTCTGAGTTTTCAGTAGAAGGGAATGGCGTTGCTGGAAAATCTTGAGTAGGCTGTTCTGGCTGGTGTTCGGTGCCTAGCTGAAAATGAACAGATTTTTTAGAACGGTCTGAATCCTGACCTTTCAGAATGCCTCTCTTTGTGTTAATGTTCTTTTCCACCGTTTGACCAGGTTCGGCAGTTGTGGCATTTTCTCCTTGTCTTGTATTCTGATAAGGTAAGTCAAATGTTTCGAGTAGTGTTGTTGTAAACTTCGATTCTTGACGTGGGCGTAACTGGTTGATGTGGCGCTTCCAGACCATTCCTTTTACGATAGTATCGTACAGAACTCTTCCCCTTCTACGGACAATCTGTCCTGGTATCCACGTCACAGGTCCCGGTCGATAATCGCGAACGAACACCAATTCACCGTTTTGGAACTGTCGAGGTCGTGCCCCATGATGGCGGTTGAACTGTTTCTCCATGTCATTTGATCGAGGTGTTGAATGTTTGATGTTTTTCGAATGTAATTCGCTTAAGACCGAACGTAATTGTCTGCCTAGGAAATTTTCCGCTGGAGAGAGACCGTTCGGCGATGAAGCGCAGGGAGTGGTTCTGTAGCTGAATAAAAATGTTTGAAGAGATTCTTTGTAAGTTCCGTCATTTCTTAATTTAATCAAAGCTCTTTTGAAAGTGTCTACAAATCGTTCAGCCTGGCCATTGGATTGTGGGTGAAATGGTGGTGATCTCACGTGTTTGATCGCGTTTTCTGCACAGTATTCCTGAAAAACAGTTGAGGTGAATTGTGTGCCGTTGTCACTGACAATTGTTTCAGGTAATCCAAATTGTGCAAAAATCCGCTGGAGTGCATTTATCGTGTTGGATGTGGTGCTGTTTGCCATCTCTATTATTTCTGGCCATTTTGAGAATGCATCTACTACTACGAGATACATTTTTCCATGGAGCGGTCCAGCATAATCGATGTGAATTGGACTCCAGGGTTTGGTTTCTTTTGGCCATGAACATAAAGTGTGTTTTATGGGTGATTTAGCTGCTTGTTGGCATGAAGAACAGCTGCGTGTCAAGTTTTCTATGTCTTTATCAATGCCGCTCCAATAAACGTGTTCTCGGGCAATTATCTTCATTCGAGTAATACCCGGGTGGCCTTTGTGAAGCATTTGAAGTACTCGTTTTTGCAAAACCTGAGGGATGATTATTCGAGAACCAAAGAATAAACAGTCTTCATGTATCGTTATTTCTTTTTTTAAGAGTTCGAGTTTGCTGGTTTTCAGTGCTTTGTTTTCGTTCTACTTTCCTGTTTTGACATATTGGAGAAGGGGATTTAACTCATTGTCTGTTTTTGTTGCGTCACAGATTTCTTTATTTGAGACTGGAAGTTGTTTGACGGCATTGATATACAGGGAGTTTATATCTTGATTGATAGTTGCTATCAATGTGTCTTCTTCTGATGTTTTATGTGGACCTATAAGGCGCGAAAGTGTGTCAGCTTGTCCAAAGGACGTGGTTCTGCAGTATTCAATTTTGAAATCATAAGCAAGCAGTGTTAGAGCCCAGCGTTGGAGTCTGTTTGCTGTATATGATGGTATGCCTTTTTTATTGCCAAAAATGGCAAGCAGAGGTTGATGGTCTGTTAATAGAGTAAAGTGGCGTCCATAAATATAACGGTGAAACTTTCTGACCGCGAAAACTAGTGCTAGACCTTCTTTTTCTATTTGCCCATATTTCTTTTCTGCTGGAGTGAGAGCTCTACTAGCGTGTGCAATTGCCTTTTCTGTTCCATCACTATATCTGTGTGATATCACTGCTCCAATGCCGTATTCTGATGCGTCGGCTGCAACTACAATTGGTTGGTTGGGGTTGTAATGGGTTAACAGAAGGTCGGATAATAAATTTTTTTTAGTTTCGTCAAATGCCCATTGACAGCTTTCAGACCACTGGAACACAGTGTCTTTTTTTAAAAGGGCGTCTAGTGGTGCTCTTAGATTTCTCATGCGAGGTACAAATGAGCTGTAATAGCTGATCAGTCCAAGAAAAGTACGGACCTGTCCAACATCTTTGGGTGGAGGCATATGAATTATTGCATCGATTTTTTTGGGGTCGGGACGACGGCCTGCAGCTGATATTACATTTCCCAAGTACGTGATTTCCGTCATTAACAAGTGGCATTTTTCAATTCTAATCCGGAAGCCATAATTTAAAATTCGGTCAAATAAAGCCTCTAAGTTCGTGTTGTGTTCTTCTAATGTCCGTCCCGTGACGATGACATCATCTAAATAGGCGGCAACGCCATCTAGACCAGTAATCATAGTGTCTATGATTTGTTGAAAAATATCTGGTGCTGATTTCACACCAAATGGTAGACGGTTATAACGAAACAAACCTTTATGAGTGTTGATTGTTAAGAGCTCTTTACATTCTTCCGCCACTTCTACTTGATGGTATGCTTCTGCAAAATCTATTTGGGAGAAAACTGTCCCTCCATTTAATTTTGTGAAAACGTCATCCATGGTAGGTAATGGGTGTCTATGGAGCATCAGTGAGTCATTTAAGCCCGTTGAAAAATCTGCACAAAGTCGGATGGAGCCGTTTGCTTTACGGACAGCAACTATGGGTGCTGCCCACTGAGAGTGATCCACGGGAGAGATTATTCCTTCTTTTAGTAACCGGTTAATTTCGCTATCCAATTGCTCTAAAGCAGCATGAGGAACAGGGCGTTTCTTTCTAAATATGGGTTGTGCGCCAGGTTTAAGCTGTAAGGAAGCTGAAACTTTTGTGCACAGTCCTAGTTCCTGTCGGAACACATCAGCGTATTTGTGTTTTAATTTGTTTGTAATGGCTGTGCGTTCCGCGTCTGTGTTGAAGCTCCGTATTTCCATGACCGAATAGTTTTCTAACAGTTCTTTAAAGTCAGGAAGTTGTTTTATCCATGGCATTCCCATGAGGTCGTTTGAATCTGTGACGTAAACAGTACCCCGACCATGGTACTTTTGACCTGACTTATTTGCAACGGTAAATTTTGTCTCAAACATTCCTTCGGTCTTCACGGGTTGACCATTTGCTGCGCTTAGATTTGCCGTCGCTGTGGTAAGATTGGGGCGACCGATGGCTATCCATGTTGGACGAGAGATGAGAGTCACTTCGGCTCCTGTATCTAACCGAAGTTGAATCGGTCTATCGTTGATGATGACTTCAATGTACTGTTTGATTTCATTTCCGTTGTCTACTCGGTTAATGAATCGGTCTTGTCTAGAAGCACTCTTTTCTCTGTGTGTAAAAGAATTTTGTCTCCAGTTTGGATGATCCCGTGATACAAATTTTCGTGATTTGCGAAAATCTGGAGAACTCGTCGGTCTAACGTTAGGACACTCTCGTTTCCAATGTGGTCCGCCACAAATGGGACATGGTGTTTTTGGCTCTGCTTGATGTCGTGGTGACAATGGCTTTCGGTGAGGTGAGCTGTATCTGTTAATGGCCTGAATTTCTACATCCGGTCTTTCGATTGTTTTAGTATCATCCAGTGTAGTCTTAAGTCGTTCAGACTCTGCTATTAATTCAATGACTTTAATAGGTTTTTCGCTATTTTCGCTATCCAACATGCGTAACAGCCTGGAACGTATCTCGACATGTTCTTGTGCCTGAAGTCCTGCTACATATTGGACACACTTATGTGTCTCGTCTGACATTCCTCGAAGCTCTGCTGCCTCCGCAGCAGCAATGATCTTATTTCCATAAGTGTTAAAATCACTCCCTGATGTACAAATTATTCGACTAAAGTCAAACCTTCGTCGAAAGAGACTTTTCTTAGAGCCAAATAGTTGTTCAAGGGTTGTGATGGTTTCTTCCCAACCAATGTCGCTGGGAAGCCGTGGAGAAATTCTGGTAGAAAAAACTGCATAAGTGTGGTTGTCCAATAGAGTACGAAGAAGTTCAGTCTTTGACTCTTCTGGAAGATGTCTTTCGTGACCTTTGACAGTGTCTTCAAAACGTCTGAGCCACAGACTGAAAAATCGTCCTTCCTCTGGTTCGTAGGAAAACTTTTCCACTCTCTGACGTAGTCGATCAAAAAGTGTTTCTTTTGACTCTGTCTTTTTTTCTTTTTGGGACTCTATAAATTCTAACAGTTTTCTCTGTGTCTCTGCATTTTCGTTCCTCAGTTCCTTTTCTTTTTCTGAATTTTCTTTCATTAGCTTTAGGAATCTTTCTTCGCTCTTTTCCATCTGCATCTGAAAAAGTTCAAATATCTTTTGAATATCTGCCATTGCGTGATTTTATTCCTATCCTTCGTCGCCAATTGTTGTGATGTTTATTTGTTCAGAAATCAGGTATCGATTTACAGAATGTAACTGGATTTAGAATGATAAAAATAACTCTTGTAACCGGGACGTTACCGTTAAGGAAATAGGTTATCGATATTAATTTATATACACATATACATATATATATATATATATATATATATATATATACATATATAAATATATAAATATATATATATATATATATATATATATATATATATATATACATATATAAATATATAAATAAATATATATATATATATATATATATATATATATATATATATATATATATATATATATATATATATATATATAAACATATACATACATACATATATATATATATAACATTGGTAATATTATTCCGATTATTGGAAAGTTTGACGCTTTGCGGATATAATTAATGAAATTATTATTAACGACATTTTACTATTTTGCAATTTGTTAAAATATGTTTAAATAAAAAGTTATTAGCCGCGAAAGTTTAACGCTTTGCGTATATATATAATGCATCGTACGTCATCTTTCAATATAAACAAGTTGAAAATAAATATATCACCGCAGTAGTAGTCGGCGGGTTTTCCCAATTTTATACAAGCTGTAAATTATTATTAACGACAATTTACTATTTTATAAAACGTGTTCATATACATTGCGGATATATTTAATGAAATTATTATTAACGACATTTTTCTATTTTTAATTATTATTCTTCTTATTTTAATCTTATATATAAAAATGAAATGTTTGTTTGTTTGTTTGTTTGTTTGTTTGTTTGTGTGTTCGGACATAAAATGTAAACGGCCAAACAGATTTAATTGAAATTTGGCACACTTATGTATCTTATTCATGCGGTGGTTCCTGTAAAATTTTAAATAAATTGGTTCTTCCGTTGATGTTTTATGGACAAAAAACGTTTTGGTCAGCGGTAGTAAGTTGGAGTAAATTTTTTTTCTACAAAATAAAAATAAATTAATTTATAGTTAAATTATACAAAATATTTTTAATTTTTTTTCTTAAGTTTTAAAGGTTTTAAATATAAATATTAAATTAAATAAATATGTGTGTTGTTTAGTGCCGCCCATAGATATCTATGGTGAAGCCGGATACCTTTGTTTTTATTTCATAGAGCTCATTGAGGCTCATTCTTTTCCGAACCTCCGATACGACAGCTCTGCTATCGGTAAACTTTATATTTGATTTTAGCAACTTATTTTTTAAATCTAGATAACTTTGGATTTCAGGACTAATCAATAAATTGCAGGTGGAATTTCTTCTATTTAGAGATATTTTGTGCTTCACAAAAAGAGTTCCAGACTTAAATTAAAATTAAATCAAATTAGAAATTCATTGTTCATATCTCCCATTCAATAGTAAGTGGCAAAGCTTTGGTAATTTGTTTTTAGTTTTTAAAATCATGATTTACTGTGTATCTTTCAATTTGTTTCGTTTGTTGCATTGCACGTGTTTAATTATGTTATATTATTATTAATTATTATAAGAATATCATTATGCTCTAACATTTTGTGTTTTACAAAAAGGAGTTGCAGATTGGAAAAATAAATTTAAATTCATTGTTCATATATATCGTTCAAGGCTTCTGACTTCAATTGTTCCTTATCTAATATTGTTGAGCGACGAGCTTGCTATCAGCCTATCGGTAAATGAGAATTTTTTTTGGGCAGGTAAGTTTTTTTTTATGTGATGGCATTACAACCATTATTATTCACGAGTAGTTATGACTATAAGATTATGAATTAATTTATCGGTCTTATTTTATTTTTTACTTTTCAGAGGAAATTAGAAAATTACATTTTAAAGAAAATCTTACATGCAACACCAATTTATTGTAAAAGTTTCACTGATATATGAGGTGCATGAAATTTGAAAGAAATGAAAGCAAGTGCAGTATTTTTGTGTTTCAACAAAATCATGAACAAAGTTCTCAAGCCAGCCTATCAATCTGCTGCTGTTTTGTTCAATTTATAATTGCATCATTTGCTAAATAAAAGTGGTACTCTTCGATTGTTCCAAATTGATGATCTCAGAAAACTCTCGGAAAATTCATTAAGTTAATGCTTTGAAGGTTTTTAATATTATTATTACTTCATGTTTTATTTCAATCCGTGTTTTATATCACATTTTTCAAAGCCACGGATCAACATTTATTAACATGCCACATGTAGCGTTATATGCTTTCTGTAGACATGACACTTAAAAACTAAGAACAACTCAAAAACTAAGACTAGCGATTTTTCGAAAAGCAGCTTTTGAACAGTGTGTGATAAATCTATTGTAAGCATTTATAATCTTACAAGTATTTAAAATAAATATAACCTGTTGAGATATATGAGCGGATTTTAACATTATTGCAGCCGTTAACTAATAAATTCTTTTTTTTTCAGCTTCAGTCAATCATAATAAGCCTTTGCAGAAGATCACACTTGCAGAGTGGAACCAATACATTAAAGAACACTAATTAAAATTGAGGAAGTTCAGACGTAACTAAACGAGCAAACCAAACAACAAAGTGTTAACGAGAGAAAAGATCAATTTTGATGACTGTGCACAGCATTCCGCTACAGCCCATCTAAGCCACATTGGGAAGGCTCTAAAATTTAATAGAGGAACAGAAGAGCGAAAAGAAGAGCAAGCTGGAGCGGTAAAGCATAAAAGCAACCGGGATCGGGAAAAGTAAAAGAGACCGGGGCCGGAAAAGCGACCGTGAGCAGAAATGCGACCAGGAGTGAGAAAGCGACATGGAACGGGAAAGCAAGCGGTTAAGGAAACGGGAGCCAGAGAGAAAACGATAAAAAGCCTTTAAAATCCCCGGGCAACGCCGGGTAACCCAGCTAGTTATTAATAATATTATTAAATATATACGCAAAGCGTCGAACTTTCCATTAATATGAATAATAATAGGAAAATAGTTAATCTTCGTTAATAGTAATATTTATTATTAACGACAATTTACTATTTTATAAAACGTGTTCATATGCTTTGCGGATATATATAATGAAATTATTATTAACGACATTTTTCTATTTTTTAATCATTATTCCTCTTATTTTAATTATTAATAATATTAGTAATTACGAAAATTAACTAATTTGCTAATATTAGTCCTATTATTGGAAAGTTCGACGCTTTGCGGATATACTTTATGAAATTATTATTAACGACATTATATATAATATATTATTATATTAAATAAAAAGTTATTAGGATATATTTTGAGCATACGTCATAACTCAATATAAACAAGTTGAAAATAAATAAATCCCCGAATTAGTACATCGGCGGGTTTTCCCAGTATCAGCCATTGAAGGTTGGGTTTTTTGTAGGCGTTTTTTTTTCATTATCAGCCATTAAAGGTTGGGTTTTTTCTTAGGCTTTTTTTTCACTAACACCCAAAATATGTTGATTTTTTCGTAGGCTGTTTTTTCCTATACCATCCATTAAATATTGTGTTTTTCGTAGGCGGTTTTTTCACTATCACCCAATAAATATTGATTTTTTTTCGTAAGCTGTTTTTTCCGAGACCATCGAATAAATAGTGTTTTTCATAGTTTTTTCATGTTTTTCATTTATTTTTTTTTACAGCTTAGAGTGCGACTAATATGTAAAAACTCACACGCTTCGCGCGCGAAGCGTGCGTCAAGTGCTGGTTCCCAACATAAAAGCGCAATGATGTATGTATTATGTATTAAGTCACCCGATTAGCATCTGAAGGTCTGAAAAAACTCACGTTGATAGATTATGAGACGCTGAACACAATTTGTTAAGCCACTCTATGTTAAAAATGTTTAAATAAAAAGTTATTAGCCGCGAAAGTTCTACGCTTTGCGGATATATATAATGCATCGTACGTCATCTTTCAATATAAACAAGTAGAAAATAAATAAATCTTCGAAGTTAAAAGCCGGCGGGTTTTCCCCAATTATAATTATATAAAAATATAAATTATTCCAATATTTTAATTATTAATAAAGAAAATTAACTAATTTGCTAACATTATTCCTATTATTGAAAAATTCTACGCTTTGCGGATATATTTAATAAAATTATTATTAACGACATTTTACTATTTTGCAATTATTATTCCTCTTATTGTAATAATTGCTAATATTATTCCTATTATTGGAAAGTTCGACGCTTTGCTGATATATTTTGAGCATACGTCATAACTCAATATAAGCAGGTTCAATATAAATAAATAACCGGCGGGTTTTCCCAATATCAGCCATTGAAGGTTTGGTTTTTTTGTAGGCGGTTTTTTTCATTATCAGACATTAAAGGTTGGATTTTTTCGTAGGATGTTTTTTCAATATTGCCCAATAACAGTTTTTTTTCGTAGGAGTTTTTTTTCTATATTAGCCGTTACAGTTTTTTTTCGTAGGCGGCTTTTTCACTATCACCCAATAAATATGGGTTTTTCGTAGGCTGTTTTTTCCAATATCACCCATTAAAGGTTTTTGTTGTAGGCAGATTTTCTAAAATCATCCAATCAAAGAGAAGACCATTCCAAAACGTGTTCAAGTGAAAAATCATCAGCTACTGGCTAAAATAGTCACACGCTTCGCTTGCGAAGCGTGCGTGAAGTTATTACTATAATAGCGCATTGGTGTTGTTTTTGAGTTAATAGTGCGATTTGAGTGCGACTACATTTACTATAAATATGTAAAAACTCACGCTTCGCGCGCGAAGAGTGCGTCAGTTCAAGGATGTCTTGATATAACAACTGGATGCACAACCTACTCTAGTAGGCCTAATGTTTTATCGCTTCTTATATCATAATTATAAATATATTGATGTAACAAACTACAAAAGCATCAGTAGTTATATCTTACTTCTAAAAATCTTGATGTAACTATGTCGTAATTTGCTAAATTGTCTAGGCCTACTAGAGTAGGTTGTGGATCCAGTTGTTATATTAAGATATCCTTGGTCAGTTGCTGGTTCCCTACTATAAAAGCGCAATGATGTAATATGTATGTATTATGTCACCCGATTAGCATCTACAGGTCTGAAAAAACTCACGTTGATAGATTATGAGACGCTGAACACGGTTTGTTAGGGCACTTTTTTGCTAAAATGTTTAAATAAAAAGTTATTAGCCGCGAAAGTTTAACGCTATGCGGATATATATAATGCATCGTACGTCATCTTTCAATATAAACAAGTTGAAAATAAATCACCGAAGTAGTAGACGGCCGGTTTTCCCAATAAATATGAGCGTACGTCATCAAACAATATAAAAAAGTTGAAAATTATTATTAACGACAATTTACTAACTTGCAACTATTATTCCTCTTATTTTAATTATTAATAATATTATTAATAACGAAAATTAACAAAGTTAGTTGCTTAATAAGTTTAATAATATTTTATTCCTATTATTGTAAAGTTCGACGCTTTGCGGATATATAAAAAACAACGTACGTCATCGCTGAATATAAACAAGTTGAAAATAAACAATTCACCGAAGTAGTAGTCGGCGGGTTTTCCCAATATCCGCCATTGAAGGTTGGGTATTTTGTAGGCGGTTTATTTCATTATCAGCCAATAAAAGTTTGGTTTTTTCTTAGGCGGTTTTTTCATTATCAGCCATTAAAGGCTCGGTTTTTTCGTAGGATTTTTTCCAATATCGCCAATAAAAGTTTTTTTTGTATATTAGCCGTTACAGAAATACCATTACAAAACGTTTCCAAGGAAAAAATCATCTGCGACAAGCTGATTAAACTCACGCGAAGCGTGCGTCAAGTGTTGGTTCCCAACATAAAAGCGCAATGATGTATTATGTATTATGTATTATGTATTATGTATTATGTATTATGTATTATGTATTATGTATTATGTATTATGTATTATGTATTATGTATTATGTATTATGTATTATGTATTATGTATTATGTATTATGTATTATGTATTATGTATTATGTATTATGTATTATGTATTATGTATTATGTATTATGTATTATGTATTATGTATTATGTATTATGTATTATGTATTATGTATTATGTATTATGTATTATGTATTATGTATTATGTATTATGTATTATGTATTATGTATTATGTATTATGTATTATGTATTATGTATTATGTATTATGTATTATGTATTATGTATTATGTATTATGTATTATGTATTATGTATTATGTATTATGTATTATGTATTATGTATTATGTATTATGTATTATGTATTATGTATTATGTATTATGTATTATGTATTATGTATTATGTATTATGTATTATGTATTATGTATTATGTATTATGTATTATGTATTATGTATTATGTATTATGTATTATGTATTATGTATTATGTATTATGTATTATGTATTATGTATTATGTATTATGTATTATGTATTATGTATTATGTATTATGTATTATGTATTATTTATTTATTTATTTCATTTATTGAGCACCAACATAAGTATTAAACGTAAACAAAAGAAAATAACCAAAACGACAAGAAAAAATATAGAACCAAAATTTCAGAAAAAGAAAAAAAAATCGATTGGTTGAGAAAGAAATAAGGTGCCCAAAAGGTTCGTCCGAAGGGAATTCCTTCCCGCTTAATGGACAACCTTTACAAAAAAAACCAAATGAGCTGGTTGAGTTAAGACATTTCAAATAGTAGTTCAATAAACTTATCAAGGAAGAGACTGAAATTGGTATGCTAAGGTAATAGGCATTGAGTAGCTATGAGTGAGACAATAACAAGTAAGATTTCAGAGCTTGCTTAAATAGCGAAATACGTTTCAAGGAGGAGACAGATATTGGAATGATTGAATAAATACGAGGGCCAGAGCATTTAATAGAGAATGTTTTAAGAGTTGTCCGAGCAAAATCCGTTCGAAAACAGCGACCGGGGCGCAGATCATAGGAATGAACATCAGATAATTTTACAAACATGTTATCGAATGATGAGGGTAATATAAAATTATCATATTTATACATGAAAATGCCAGTTTGGAAGAAATTAATCTGATAAATATTAAGAATGTTGTTGTTAGCCATTTGAATTTTACAAGACGATGTGGGAGGCATGTGAAAAATAATTCGAATAATTCGCATTTGCAAAATATGAAGAGGCTTTAAACGAGTTGAATAATTTGAGGCCCAGACAATATTGCAGTATGATAAGTACGGAAATATAAGTGCATGGTATAACATCATAGAAATATTGGCATCAACAAACTGATGTATACGAGATAGCACTCCACAATTTTTTGCAACCTTAGATGTAACATGTTCAATGTGAGTTTTTAATGTAAGGTGTTCATCAAGCAACACGCCCAAGAACTTGCAATAAGGAACCCGCAAAATTGGTATATCATCAATCTTCAGCTGACAATTACAGAAAGTATTTTTGTTTATATGGTGAAATAAAATGTAATTCGTTTTGCTAACATTTAAGGAAAGTCTACTAGCAGAGAACCATTTAGAAACAGAAAGTAATTCACTGTTGGTATCGTAATATAAATTTTCTAAGTTATCGCCAGTCGCAAAGAGGTTAGTATCGTCCGCAAACAAAACAAATTCAAGGCGATCTGAAACTGAGCATAGGTCGTTAATATAGATGAGGAATAGAAGCGGTCCCAGCACCGACCCTTGAGGCACCCCACAAGTTACCTGCTTCATCGAAGAAATAGAGTTGCTGTACTGGACGCATTGTGATCTGCAGCTAAGATAGTCACTGAACCATGATAGTGGAGTTCCCCGGATTCCATAGTACCTCAATTTTTCCACCAGAATGCCGTGATCAACCGTATCGAAGGCTTTAGCTAGGTCCAGGAAGATGCCAACTACATATTTCCCACGGTCCATGGCCTCGGCAATCTTTGAATGTAACATGACCAGTGGCATATAAGTTGAGTGATTTTTTCTAAATCCAAACTGATTTGGTGTAATAATGGAAAATTTATCAAGATAATTATAAAGTCTGGAGTGCATCACTCTTTCAAAAAACTTTGAGAAATAGCACAAGACAGATATTGGCCGGTAATTAGAAAAGTTTTCTTTTTTCCCAGATTTGTAAATTGGAATGACTTTGGCTGTTTTTAGTTGAGCGGGGAATACTCCTGAAGTTATTGAGCAATTTATTATGGCAGACAGAGGACTAGCGATCGCCGTAATTGAATTTCGTGCGATGCATGGGTCGACTCCATCGGATCCGCAGCTGTGAGAGATCTTTAAGTCTGAAGCTATTTTGATAATCTCATCGGGCGTAGTGGGTGCAAAAAAAAAAGAGTGAGTCACAGGATTGCCAAGATATTTTTCAAACGTTGTATCCGGTGGGGATATCTTTCTTGCGAGGTTGGAGCCAATATTAGAAAAGTAATTATTAAATGACTCAGCAATAACAGAGGAAGATGTCAATAGACTACCGTCATCCGTACAGAAAGTCTTGCATTGTTCCATGTTGGTCTTTTTATTTAAAATGTTCCCAATTAACTTCCATGTTCCTTTCATGTTGTTGTTGTTTAATTTAAACTTTTCGGAGTAGAATTGTTTGATGGTTTTTACCTTAGTTGATTTGAAGAGGTTTCTAAATGTAGTAAATTTCTGCTTG
Source organism: Erpobdella octoculata (assembly GCA_963978895.1). Classification (NCBI taxonomy): domain Eukaryota; kingdom Metazoa; phylum Annelida; class Clitellata; order Hirudinida; family Erpobdellidae; genus Erpobdella; species Erpobdella octoculata. The sequence continues at coordinate 16,725,644 of OZ022240.1, read as the reverse complement.
TTAGACGGAGATGGATTCCTGGTGTATGCTCGGTAAAGCGCATTTTTTTTCTTGCAGCTTTTCATAAGTTCAGGTGTCATCCATTCTTTATCAAACTTGTTAGGTCCGTTAGATTTGCCGCTGCAGCTCACCAGAGGAAAGGAATTATTATATATCTCAAGGTATCTATTGATAAACATTGAATAGGCGGATGACGCGTCGCCACACTCGGCCACCTCTATTACCCTAGACCAATCGGCTCCATGCAGCGTTTGCTCAAAAATTTCTTTATTAACGAAACTCCTTCTTAAGGAAAAGACATGATTTTTTCCGACGCAATCAGGTGTCGATAATGTGGCAGAGAGAACATCATCGAGCACAATCCTGGCGAGAGTCTTCTGTAGTGGATAATTAGTAAATATATTATCAATTGCGGTGGCGGTTGAGGGGCATTTTCTAGTTGGCGTTGTAAAGGCTGGAAGAAGGCAGTGGGAAGCTAGTAAATTAAAAAACTCAGCTGTGAGTGAGTTCCATTCTTTGTCGAGAAAATCAATGTTGAAGTCGCCCAGTAGAAATATCTTTATATTTTTTCTGTCAACGTAATCCAAGATGTTACTCAGCTCTGCATTAAAAACACGTATATTGGTATCCGGTGGGCGATAGATTACTCCAACAGTAAAACTTCCAATTCCTCGACACTCCGCAGATATCAAGAGAATTTCAAATGAAGTAATATCAACACTCCAGGAACTAACATCAAGAACAGAATATTTTAAGTCAGAGTCAATAAAAAAACCAACTCCGCCACCTTTTTTCATAACTCTATGTCTAGATACGAAAACAAAGCCCGGTATTTCCACGCTCAAGGATGAATTGTCATCCAGCCAGGTCTCTGTAACCACCAAGATCCTAGATCTACTCCAGTGAAGTAATATTGCTAAGTCATGCAATTTATTTTTTAAGCTTCTGCAATTGACGTGAAGAAATGAAAAATGATCAGAAGCTAATCGACCGGTTAACTCGTTTAACTCATCAGAAGTAACATAAACATTTCTATTATCATAGATTGGGTGGAAGATATTTTCATCAGGATCAATGTTATAATCAAACAAAGAACAGCTTCTTATAGACTTCAGTAAACTTAAACGTTCTTCTTCAGTGTTCGTCGTATCATAAGCCATTTTAACAAGTCTGTAACTTTTCAACCTCCTCGAGACTTAGGATTTTAATTGGCTTGTCAGATTCAACTCTTTTTGCAAAAACAACGCCATTCCATGTCCAGATGGAGGAGATTTTCTTTTCTTTGAGTAGTCTCCTGCCTCTCGAAAAGATTTCTGAGCACCTCTTAGTTAAATGCTCGTTGATATAAATTTTATGTTTATCTTCTTGTTTGTGAAGTAGGCGTCTTGAAGAGTAAATTCGGTCTCTGACTGTCTTTGAAGCGAGAGTTATAACTATCGGTCGTGGTGCGTTTTTAATGCCAGGTATTCTGTACCCGGCAGTGATATCCTTCATCGATATGTCGAGATCTAACTTCGTCCTGCAGCACTCCACGACAGCACTCATTGTATCCTGCCGAGACATATGTTTAGAGGAATCACCTTCTCCAGCAGTCACACCCGAAGCCACCTCAGCGTAGGACGATTCAGGGATTCCGTGAATGACGAGATCGTTGCTTCTCAATTGCATCTCCAGTCTGTCAACTCGAATCTGTAGAGTTTTGTTTTCCTCCGTTATGGACTTTATTTTATCAACCAGCGGCTTAATTTCGTCCTTTATCAGTTTTGTCACTGTCTCCAACATTAAGTTCTTCATCATTTCTTTAATGCCATGTTCCAGACTGGGAAGTATTTTTTCTTTAATCTTATCCGATAATGCTTCGATTGTTTTACCTTCCATTAACAAGTCCAGAACCTCCTCTTGCCTTTTACGTGACATCACAGTATGTAGTACAACTTACAGGAGTGGCAACAAACGACAACAGAACTAAACTCACTAAACTATTCAACAGTATTTGACAAAACCAGGTATCAAAATCAGATAAATTTTGTACCAATAGTTAGCTTGTATTGAGACAAGTTCAGTAATATAAATTTTTACCAGATATGTTTACTAAAAACGAAATGTTATCGAAAAAAGTAATAGAGACTCAACAGCGACAACCGGCTCACAGCGCACCATCATGTATGTATTATGTATTATGTATTATGTATTATGTATTATGTATTATGTATTATGTATTATGTATTATGTATTATGTATTATGTATTATGTATTATGTATTATGTATTATGTATTATGTATTATGTATTATGTATTATGTATTATGTATTATGTATTATGTATTATGTATTATGTATTATGTATTATGTGTTATGTGTTATGTGTTATGTGTTATGTGTTATGTGTTATGTATTATGTATTATGTATTATGTATTATGTATTATGTATTATGTATTATGTATTATGTATTATGTATTATGTATTATGTATTATGTATTATGTATTATGTATTATGTATTATGTATTATGTATTATGTATTATGTATTATGTATTATGTATTATGTATTATGTATTATGTATTATGTATTATGTATTATGTATTATGTATTATGTATTATGTATTATGTATTATGTATTATGTATTATGTATTATGTATTATGTATTATGTATTATGTATTATGTATTATGTATTATGTATTATGTATTATGTATTATGTATTATGTATTATGTATTATGTATTATGTATTATGTATTATGTATTATGTATTATGTATTATGTATTATGTATTATGTATTATGTATTATGTATTATGTATTATGTATTATGTATTATGTATTATGTATTATGTATTATGTATTATGTATTATGTATTATGTATTATGTATTATGTATTATGTATTATGTATTATGTATTATGTATTATGTATTATGTATTATGTATTATGTATTATGTATTATGTATTATGTATTATGTATTATGTATTATGTATTATGTATTATGTATTATGTATTATGTATTATGTATTACGTATTACGTATTACGTATTACGTATTACGTATTACGTATTACGTATTACGTATTACGTATTACGTATTACGTATTATGTATTACGTATTACGTATTACGTATTACGTATTACGTATTACGTATTACGTATTACGTATTACGTATTACGTATTATGTATTATGTATTATGTATTATGTATTATGTATTATGTATTATGTATTATGTATTATGTATTATGTATTATGTATTATGTATTATGTATTATGTCACCCGATTAGCATCTGCAGGTCTGAAAAAACTCACGTTGATAGATTATGAGACGCTGAACACGGTTTGCTAGGGCACTTTTTTGTTAAAATGTTTAATTAAAAAGTTATTAGCCGCGAAAGTTTAACGCTTTGCGGATATATATAATGCATCGTACGTCATCTTTC